>APFE030091476.1:53638-69615 GCA_000404065.3 Pinus taeda
TTTCTTAACTATCACTGGCTCGACTGCCAATGACCTCCATGACTGAATTCTTGCAACTTTGAGCTAGTGTGATTTGATTAAGGGATATTTGAATGAGTGAGGATTCAATGAGGAAGATCCATATCCTGTAATCTCTACTTCTTGTCTCATTCGAGTTCCTACACCTTAATTAGCTAAAATTGTCATAATTTTCTGCCAAAAACCTACAATCAATGTACATTAGCCCACTAGACATAACATCTTACTTTTACTCATCTCATTAAGAAAAATATAATTAAAAAATGTAAGAAATTATGAGAAGTGTTGATTTTAGTAAGATTGGGGGTGTATTAAGGTCCATATGGGTACCCGGTGATGAGCCTCATCACTATGTACAACAATCTATCCATTTTTCATTGATGGAAACACCATTAGACATTGATTTTCATTGATTTCATCTAATCATAAATTCCCCATGTGAAAATGTCTTCCTTGGTCATTGTCAATGTCTACATGAATTTCTACATTCTCTTCCCCTTTTACATTAATGGTAAAGATTCACACATATTTGTTGAAGCTACTAAGATGATAATTCTACATAAGTGTCTATGCACAATTGGTTCCTCGATGATCTTATGGACCTAACTGAAGCATGCTTCCTTCCCACTACTATGATGACAAAGTATCACCCTGAAAACATGTTATACCATGAAACTTGCCCCTGAGACAATGCTTCCACTGCTTCTCATAGGTGTTTCCATACTATTAAATTCTCCCTCTGAGACCATGCTTCTTTCATTCACATTACATTTCATAGTATTTCTTTAAAAAAATTTGAAGAATCCCTTCATAACTCTTATAATGTTAATGAGATAACTCTTCCAATGAGGAAGAGACTACTCCCAAATTTTTTCAAAAATATTTGAAACTTTATTTTAGTAGCGATTTGGTAAAGATATCAACAATTTGTTCCTTAGTCGGAATATATTCCAGTCTAACTTGATTCCACGCAACTCATTCTCTCAAAAAATGTTTCTTAATTGGGACATGAATTGTTTTTTAATTCATGACTATATTTTTTAAATATCAATTGAACTAGTGTTATCACAGCTAAAAGATATAGGTTGATCATGTAGAAATATGGTGATAGAATTGCAACTACTCAAAAAATTAAATATAAATTAAGAGACACAATTCTAATCCACTGCACTATGGAAATTAATTCACAATTTAGAACAACATTCGCAAACATGCAATAATAAAAACCACACATGCATAGTATTTTTCTAGGGGAACCCAACAAGGAAAAAACCCTTAAGCCTCTTTGTATTAATCATATGAATAGAGAATGTATTACAATTGCTTTCTCTCTCTAAGCACAACCTAAAAGTGAATAACCTATATCTCTGCTCAATGAGAAGCTCTAAACCAAACTTAGTCAATTTCTTCCTCTGCTTGACCCCATATTTCCTTGCCCAAATCCTGAGGAATTAGCCCCTATTTTTTAGGAATTTTCCTCCAATTGATTGTGTAATTCCCAAGGATTGATCATCTGACTGAATGCAACACATGTACACTCAAACTAGTTTACAACGTCTTATTACACTACCTTAAAATATCCACCACAACTGAGGAACTCGAATTAGTTTCATGCACTAGCTATTTTTATATGACTAATCAATTAAATGGATGATCACTGAGTTACAATTTTGCCCCATTGCACAACTAACCTTCCACTAGTTTCAGAACTGTTACAACTAGCTTAATTGAATACAACTTGGAATAACTAACCTTGATTGCTACAAATTAGCAATCACACATGCTTAATTGAACTCCAAGCCCTTTAACATGAATTTACTGAGCTAACTGAGTGACAAGATTGATTTCACACAAGTTAACTACCTCTAAGTTGTCTTTTGATGTAGAAATTCTTTTTTTTTCTATTTGACCAAGGCAAAGTCAAATTGAGATTTTCTTGTTGCACTTCTCAACACACCCCTAGCAACAAAGGGATGATCACCCGCAGCTATGCTACACCTTTGGAATGTATTGTAGTAAAACTTCTCAATGTTGTTGTTGCTACTACAACATCTGTAATTGAGAAGCATAAAAAAATTTAATCAACTCATTTGCAACTGTCTACTAGCGAAATTGTGCTACTATTGACTCTGCTACTGAGACTCCTGCTCCATTGGAAACACTCCTTTTCACACCTCAGTATCTGACTAACACTAATCCTCCTACTAATAATACTATGGGCCCCTATATAAGGGTAATTATCCATGAGGATAACACCTCATGGATCCTAACCTAATTTCTACAACTTTGGGACTAAGGATCTACATCGCCCCACCCCACTCTTGGAGGTATAACTGCATGCATGGAAAAATATACCTCTAGCTTGTATATGTTTCTCACTCTGGCTCTAATCTGCTTCTCTTTCCTAGTAGATATGTGTATCAGAAAGGCTTTCCCCTTACTAAAGATCACATGATAGACATAGTCTTCCAAAACTCCTATCAAGATGAAGTTCTTCTTTAGGCCTAGTAGAAACATAACATCTTTGAGATGAAGGGGGGAGTCTAAATCCCTCTTAAAGGTTACTATACCGATCCTGGTAGCACTATACATTTTTTCACCCCAAAATTTAATATGCATCTAGAAATATTTCTCCTATAGGTCACTGAAAAACTCTCTGCACCATGTCATATGGAATGAGGCACATGAATCCAAGTACCACACACTCCCCATCACATTGCTGGCCATTCATGTGATCAGGGTGAAGGTCAACTTGAACTATTAGGCTAATGCTTCACCTACTACTCCTACTGCAGTGTCCTTCTTGCTATATTTTTTGTGTGGACACTTTATAGCATAGTGCTTGAGTTCATGAAAATTGAAGCATTGTATTTTGGAAAAATCCTTCTTATTTCCCCCTTGGCTGGATTCGGTCTCTCCTTGGGAATTATTTCCCTTGGCCTTCAATCCGTTTTGAATTAGAGAAAATTCTACTTCCACTTCTTTGATGTTACTCCATCTTTGGTATTTTTATTAATTCATTCTTGAACTAAATCGGACCACAACCTTTCCCAATTTGGTAAATTTTCCCTTCCATTCATAGAGTCTTGGTAATTGTGCCATGATTTTAGAAGGCCTAGAAGAGTTAGTCTCACTACGTCATCTTCTACAATAGTCACACCAACCCCTCCAAGCTCATCCTCAACTTGTATAAATCTGGTGAGATACTACAGAATAGTGTCATTCTTCTGCATCTTGATATTTCGAAGTTTGTCTTTGAGAGAAATTTTTCTATGGTCACTACTATTATCAAATACCTTTGTCAGTTCCTTCAACATTTTGAAAGGATTTTATTTTCCATGGATATTTGAGAAAATGTCGTCTCACACTCCCTCCAAGATAATTATCCTCGTCGTGGCTACATCTTTACTCCATTTGGCTAGGTTCTTTGCATCAACCAATCCTAGTTTTGTAATGTCTATCTTGACATATTCCAGCAATTCGTTGTCATCAAGCACTACCTCCATGCAATGAAATTTGAGCTTCCTTCCAAGGCATACTCTAATATTTTCCCAATGAAGGGCATCTTCCCAACTTTGAAGAGATCCTACTACATTGAAGCTGCAAATTCGAACCTTCTGAGGAACAATTTTGAAATTCCTATTCTAATGTGAATCCAAATCTGATATCATGTAGAAATATGGTGATAGAATTTTTCCATCTCAAGAAATGCAATCTAAATCAAGAGACACATTTCTACTCTACTGCTCCGCATAAATTCATTCATAATTTAAAACAAAAATTTACAAACATGCAATAAGGGAAAGCACTCATTCACAATATTTTTCTATGGGAACCCAACTGGGAAAACCCACTCAAGCCTCATTGCATTAATTAGATGAATAGAGAGTGTATTACAATTTTTTTCCCACCCTTAGCACAACCTACAAGTGAATAACCTATGTCTATTCTCAATGAGAAGCTTTGACCCAAACATAGTGAATTTATGCCTCTACTTGAGACCTTATTTCCTTGTGTAAATATTCAGGAATTAGCCCCTAATTTTTAGGAATTTTTCTCCAATTAATTGTGCAATTCCCAAGTATTTATCATATGCCCACATGCAACACATGTACACTCAAACTAGTTTACCGTTGGTTTTTACACTACCTTGGAATCTCCACACCAACTGAGGAACTTGAATTCATTCCGTGCACTAGATATTTTGATTTGATTGATCTGTTAACTAGATGCACTGAGTTATACTATTATCCCATTGCACAATTGACCTTCCACTAGTTCCATTAAATGTTAAAACTAGTTTAACTGAATATAACTGGAAATAACTAACCTTGATTTCTTCAAATTAGCAATCACACATGCTTAACTAAACTCTGAACCCTCTAACTTGAATTTACTAAGCTAACTAAGTGACAAGATCCATGTCACACAAGTTAATTACCTCCAAGTTGTCTGCTAAATTCAAATTTTATCAATTTTACCAAGGCAAAGTCAAATTGAGACCTTCTAGCTACACTTCTCAACACATCATTATTTTCTTGAATATATTTTAGAATTTTCTTCATTAATATCGCCTAAATACAACATGTAGTTGCACCAATGTACTCTACTTCTCTAGTGGAGAGAGAGATAGAAGAGTGTTTTTTGTTGTTCCATGAAACCAAACATTTTCCAAGAAAGAATGCTCCACTATTGGTATTTTTCCTATCATCCATGGTTCCAGCCTAATCTACATTAGCATAAAATTTAAGAGTAGTATCAGCTCCCAAGGGATACCATAAGCCATAATTTGCAGTACCTTGTAAAGATATGAATATTATTTTAACAACATTTGCATGATATTATTTATGGGATGATTGAAATCATCTTATCAATCCCACAACCAACATAATGTTAGGTATCAATGCTTTCAAATAGAGAAGTTTTTCGATCATTGATCTATACATAGTTGGATCTATTTATGAAGATTCATCTAATATTTTCTAATTTTACAACCGATAACCATAGGAGTTCTTACTTGGGCATAGGTTTCCATTCCAAATTTCTTCAATATTTCTTTAAGATGATTGGATTGAGATATGAAGATGTGTAACTTGGAATGATTGACTTGTAGACCAATAAAAAAGGATAATTCACCTAACATGCACATTCTGAATTCCTTTTTCATGATATCTGAAAACCTCTTGCTCATGGAATAATCACTACTTCTAAAAAAGATATCATCCGCATAGACAACAATGACCATAATTCTACCTTCTTTATTCTTGATGTAGAGATTAATGTCAACTAAGAATATGTTGAAACCTTGTTGATGCAGATAATTATCCCACTTGTAGTACAATTCTCTAGAAGCATTCTTTAGTCCATATAATTCCTTCTTAATTTTACATACAAAATCTCTATATTTAGTTAACTAAAATCCATCTGGTTGTTCCACGTAAACCTCTTCCTTGAGTTCTCCATTCAAGAATGGTGACTGTTATCACTTAGATTTTCCTTGAAGTTGTTAGAAGAAGGAAAGGGGTCCGTGGTAACCACAAAAAAATATTTTAAGTATAGAATCTAGCCAATATTTACTCAGAGAGGGCTCTCTCTTTAACTTTTAGCTTTGTTTATGGGATATTAGGCTAGTTATAAAATCTTGGGGGGTTTTGATTTTGTTTAGTGGTGGAATTTAGGAGCAGATGGATAGAGTAAGGTATTTAAGGCCATTCGGCTATGGATTCAACTAAAGATGGCTTAACTAGATCAGGTTGATTTAACAAAGTAGAGTTTCACCGGGAAATATAGCTAAATAAAATACAAATGATAGCTTAAAAGGGTGAAATGGTCTCGAAAAGGGAGGAAGGGCAATTAAGAATCCTTCAACAAAGTTCAAGATAAGGGAAAGTGGGTGCTCATTAAAAAAAAGCAATTAAGTATTCTTTGTTAAATGGTCATAGTGATAAACTATGAAAATAGCGAGCAGTTAATAATTCCCTACCTATAATAGCTTGAAAGAAAACATTAAGAAAATAAACAATTTTAAAGACAGAATGCATTAAAGCTCTTTCTGAAATATAATTTTTCGTTTATCATTCAAATATGAAACACATATGAATATTTTTTAAACCAGAAAGACTATAAGAACACAACATATAGAATACTTATTTGTTTCTCATCTGACACAGGTATCCTATAAAAGTTCTTTGCTTTATTACTTTGTTCTAGCTAGGCATACAAAAGTTGTTCAACAACACTTCAATTCCAAAAGTAAATCATCTACAAAAATGTCTAAGAATCCACCTCCAGTACTTCGAATAAGTACTTATACAGAATTTACATCAAAGAATCTCCCAACTCAGAGAGATACATTCGAGGAAAAGTAAATATCTTTTACATGAATAGAGAGACATATGGTCTTGAAAGTATAAAGTGAATGTGAATTGCTTGTTTGTTGTCTTTGTTTTTGTTGAAGGAGCTAGAGGAAAGTCCTATGAATATGAATTTTGTTGTCTTGCTTGTAATTCTGTGTTGGATGATTGATTTTAGCTTTTCATTGATACTCTTTTACCTATGACTGATACCCTTTACCTGTTTTACCATCATTCATCCTTTTTTACCAAAATTGACTATGGTAAATACTTCAATTTACTTCACTTTTTACCATGGTAAATCATAAGATGTCTGTAATGATGGTCCACCAATCATCTCTCAGTATTCTTGTCCTTGTCATTTTCCTATAGATTTCATCTACTTCTGTATATTTTACAAAATTTTGTTGCACTGGAAATAAGTGCTTTACTTCATGCTCAGTGTAAAAAAGGTTCTCCAAACTATCATAGAGAACTCTCCTTGTGGGAAATTCCTTGACTGCAGATGAACTGGCCTGACCATTGGCTTGCTGATGTAATTTGTTGACATAATGATTCTGAAATAGTAGCTTGTCATTGATGACTAAAGGACTTGGAAGTCCTTTGCTTTGTAAGATGCCAAATTACTCATCTATGTCTTCCTGCATATTTTGACATTCTTGGTCTAGGCCTTGCATTAGACTCCTTTTGGTCAATACTTTCTTTATTTCAAGGATGGTAGTAGTCCTATCATCAATGTTTAATTGTTCCAACTGATGCCTCTTTCTATTGTTTAGAAACTTTATTAATCTGATAGCTTCTTCAAGCTTCTTTCCTAGTTCTTCCTTGGTTTTTTCAATCTCTTGAAGAGAAACTTTCACTAAGTCAATTTGTTCAAAAAAAATTTGAATTGATGACCAAATATCATTGGTTGAATCAATGATATTGGTCCATAATATCTTTTTGATATCAGTCAAAGGCTTTTCAAATGTAAGATATTTTTCCAGTGTTTTAATCTGTTGGGTCAAGCCTTTGTTTTTTCTTATCTCTTCGACAAAATTGAATTTTGATTCATCATATTTTTGCTCTAAAGTAATGAATTTCACTTTTACTTTTTGTAGTTCAGTGACTTGGAGCTTCATTTCCTCCATGGACTTGATCAACTCTTCTATGCTCTAATTTGAGGTTCCTGCCTATGATGTACCTGTACCTGTTACTTCTATAGTTGAAGTTGTTGCCAAAAGAACATTTGGTGCTAAAGAAGCTGCCAATGTAGAAGGGACTGCCATAGAAACCACTGGCACTACATTTTGAGGCTGTGTGGTCGACTCACTTTGCCTACTTTGTACTATTTTCTCTAATTCTTGCTCTGACTCTTTTAGTTTCTCATTTAGCTTAAGGACCAAGTCCATAATCTCTTCTTCATTTTTCTTCTCAATCACTTTAGCAGTCTGAGGGTGAATGAGCGGTCGCAATTTCAACTGCTTTCTTAGTGCAACTATATCTTCATTCTTTTTATTTATTAGGCTCTCTGTAGTCTTGATATCCTTTGGGTTATGGCCCAAATCAATAATCAACTCCTACAATGATTTGATTTTGTTGTCCTTTGCCTGTGAGGAGGGCATTTCTAGTTGCAATTGGGCAGTAGTGTTGTCCAGTGAATTTTGAACCTATGTGCCATCATTGCCTTGCTTGTAAGTGTAGAATAAACTATCTCCCCTACTTTCTTATGCACTTCTATCTGATATGTGGGGTGGATATCTTTAGCTAATACTTCAAAATCAGTCTTGAGGTAGTCTGCAAATGATTTGGGTTTCTGTGCTGTGGGCTTTGGAAAGCTCATCTGCACTTTTCCTTCTTTGATGTCATAAGCTGACATCAATCTGGTTTGATTTGTAGGGACCATCTGCAAGTATTAAGTATAGGCTTGGGCCTTCAGCTACTCATTCTTGGTCTTTATCTCCTTGAATTTTCCTTTTATGTCTATGATCTTCTCAGATGAAGATCTGAAAATGAAACTTCTACAGTCTATGTCTTTCAAGCTCTTGTCTTTGTGAACTGGAAGGTGTCCCACCTGTTGGGAATGTATGTAGACTATCTCCACCTTCTTTCCTCAAACTCCCTGTTGTTTCCTCAAAGAATTATTCCTCTGAATATGGATTTAGCCTGTGCCTCTTAGCATCGGGCTGGTCTGAAGGACCACTGGCAGGGGTAGCTACTTCCCTGTCTCTTTACAAGTTAGTTTCCTCATTTAGAGGAGTCCACACAACTGGGGGATTTCCCATATTAACTTAAGCTGAATGAGGCTATGGTGGAGCTTGTTCTTCAGAGATTTCAGGCTACTCTGACATCTCTAGTTGTTCTGATGTTGGAGTACTTGTTCCCTGGTATTGTTCTTATGGTGGTTCTGCTGGGGGAGCACTAGTTTCCTATGTGTACCTTTGAGAAGTCTCTACTGTAGAGGCACTAGGCTCTGGTGTTGGCCTTTGAGTAGATTCAATTGGTACCTGTTCACAAGAGTCTAGGTCAAGTCTCTTTTCTAAGTCTTTCATCACATTCTCGACCTCAACTTGATCACTATCCATTTCAAATAGAGTTCCTTCCCTCCATTCATCCATCTTTGCATACTGTTCTATCTCAGAGATTTTGTGATGGATATAGGGTGACAACTTATGTTTCATTCTTCTATCACAAATGAAACCTTGTGGGTCATAACTCCAAGGAAAGCTTTTCTTTAGTCTCATTGTTGTTTCTATGATTTCTTCTGCTCTTTTCCTTACTTTTCTATTGTTGCGCACAAATGGGCCTAAGTGATCTTTAATCCTCAATTGGGATTTCTTCTTTGCCTTGGTGAAATGAATTTGATCAAAGTTTAACATTTTCCTATAATATTCCAAGGCAAACAATCTCATAGGAACATACTTAGGCAACTTGAAAGGAGGGAGTTCACAACCATAGATTCGTATCTCAGTGTGATTCTGGTACAAGTACCAATCACCTATCTTCTACTACTTTGACAGTTGAAGGATTCTCTTGATTTCATCACTAATCCTAGGAGGAGGACTTCTTGTCAGCATGGTGGTCACAGGGTGGACAAACTGGTAAATGAATTCATTATATGAATAGGGACAAGTTTATGAATAGTGGAAGATGGAAGTCCAAAAAATGACTGATATGGGATTACCCTTTGTATCAAGTTTATTTACAGTGAATGAGAACTTGTCAGACTGATAGTAAAGGAAAAGGTGATATACGACTGTAGAATACTTGAATACCTTTTCATTTTCTAGCCTTATGAACTAGTCATGGATTTTCTTAGCAATGAAAGAATCATAGTTATATTTGATAGCAGGAGGCTGACCAAGGGTAAAAATGGACAATAATGCTAGAGTCAATTAATCCACATACTCACTAGTATTGAAACCCATGGGTGCAGCTATCATATTAACTATATTTTTGCCTATCTCTGTGAAAAAAGATGCCACATAGGGAGGAGGATCTTTGGGTTGATGTTTTTTATCCATAAAAGTCCGGCAAAGACCACTAAGTTCAGACTAGGGCATTTTATATTCTTTCTCTAGTAATTCCCCAAGGGAAATGGGGGTGAGGTCTTGACCGGGCTGAAAAATTAGCATTTCATTGATTAAATCTGCAACAATTGTGAAGAGAACAGCTTGATTGAGGGACATTATTACTCTGAGAGTGGGATTATAATTGCCTTGACATTGATGGATAATGTCAGGGAAAATGTGCACAGAGGGGAGCATGTACCTTGGGAGATTTGATTCTCAAATTCCTATGGTATTAGAGCCATTCATGTAATTGTATCGACATTGATAAAATACTTTCAAGGAGCTTTTATCAGTTTCAAGGTCTTTTATATGAAAATCTTTATCTGCTAAGGGCAGATAATCCAAATCTCTATGAGTAGTGATAGGAGGTATATTGAGGACCACTGGGGTTTCCATTTCTGGTTCTTGTGGATTCAGATAGGAGAATGGGGTTTTCAAGTAGAGTTGGTGAAAACAGAGGATCCTGGGAGTCTTCAATTCTAAATTCTACAACTGAATTGTAATGAATTTTGGGTTTTTTAACCTAATCAAAGAGGAAATCAAGTATTTACAGGGTTTCTGGAAGGAAACTAGTAAATATTGTATTTAAGTGACGATCAATGGAGTGCAGGTTCACTGGGTGCAAATGGTGGACTGGAGTGGCATCGAACTACAAATTTCAAGGTGGTTGATAGTTGGAGTACAAGCTAATCGACTTCTACATTCTGGTTGCATGCATGAGTTTTTAGAATAAGGATGGAAAACTATTTTAACTTTGAACAATGTAAACTTTGAAACGGGAACTATAAACTCAAAATGAGAACTCTGGCCCAAAAACCCCAAAAAAACATCAAAAATAGTGCTAAAAACGAAAAGTGTGTATACTGGAACGATGTTTTTTTTTTAGGTGCCAATTTTGAACGTATTTTAAAAATGGTAGTCACTACGAAATTTTCGTGCAAAATATAGCTTCAAAATGAAAGTGATGCTACTGGAATAACGTTTGTTTTTTTAGGGTCAATTTTCAAACTTTTTAAAAAATGCTAATAAAACCAATTTTTTATGTCTCAAACAAAGTTAATTTTTAAGGAAAAATCACATTAATGTTTATGGTAGAATATCATTTCTCTTTCCTAAGTATAAATTTAACATGTTTTCAACCACACCATGCTAGATACAAAAGAAATTGAAAAATTTTCAACTATAAAATTAAAAAACCATTACATTATGAACAAAGTATATCACTTAATGAAATCAAAAGTCTTTATTTGTATACTGAATAAAACATACATTATATCTCTAATTTGATATTGCATTGTAGATATTTAAACAATAAAATTTATCATACTTAAGACATAATCCAACAACATAAAAATGCTTCATAACTTCTCATTTAACAACATATGGAAAACATTAATTTATTTGAAGATATGATGCATACATCAGTTATATAATCTGTCTTAAACAATTATTCAAAATCACTCATATTTTCTTGCACACCATCACAATTCACATCTTCAGATGAGTGACTGGATGCTGACGAAGATGTTCCATATTCTTCTCTTTCATCAACTAGTGCCCCATCTGAGTCCACATGCATGCCCAACATTCCAGGTTTCAAAAGTCTTCTAGATCTACGACTGGTTTCAGCAGACTCCCATGTCAACACTATTCCTTCTGGTAACAACTTTTTCAGAATCTCTATTGTCTTGAAGCGAAGAGTTCCTCTCTTTGTTAAATTGAAGTCATAAAAACAAGTATGCCAACATCCTCCAATTGTAATATGTCTGTGCGGCGGCGATTTATATTTGTACCCTTTCTTTTTCTTTTTCCACCATTTTTTTTGTCAACTAACATCTCTGGCTTATACACACCATTGAATGGGTGTGTATTTGTGGCATACCAATGTACTTCAACACTTGTAACATCCTCATTTTCTGTAAAGACCTTTATAACTTTAGCAACCCAAAATGGATAGCCTTTGGGACCTCCATCTGCTAGCACTGCAATCATGCAACCCTCCTTAATATCATGTACTGAACCCCTATAAAGGTCTTCCATGGATTCACGTTGTGCACGAGATCTTATGGAACCAATATACATCTCTCTTTCCATTGTCTGTGAAGAATTAATAATACCTTGAGTTTGTTGCTGTTCAACAGTGTTTACTTCCTCTTGTTCATTTGACACATTTTGTGGCCAAATAAATGGATTTTTCAAAGGTATATCTTCATTGGTTGTTGTTGAAATGATATCACTTTGATTATTGAAAAATGACTCCCACCAAACTGAATCAGCAATGTCAAAGTACTCATATGTATATCTAATACATTTTTTAATTTCTTCTAGGCAATGAAAATAATTTATATGTCTATTCTGTCTGTGTGCATTCTAAACTTCACCAACTGATTGTAATAACAATATTTTTGATGCAAATATTGGGCGATCTAGAATGAACTTCAAAAATTGCAAACCTGATGATGGTGTCCATTCTGTAGTAGTTGAAAACTTCTTGCCCCATATTAGTGTTTTCCCATCAATTTTTTTTATACGAAATTGATGTTGGAAGCTAATATAATTAAGTTGTTCAATGCATTTCCCCTCACCATATGATCCTATAATAAACCTTTGCATGTCAACAGTTTCTTCCAACACTTCAAAAGCAGGCTCTGGCATGTATGATTTCTTAATACATTCAATTAGTGATGGCAAGCTCCCAACTTCCTTCCTCCTCAATGTGACTGAAAAACGACTGAACATCTGGTCAATATGGTCATGATTGTGCCCAACAAGAAGGAAACCAACCTTTACCTTTTGAAAAACTCTCAATTCAACAAGCATGTTCAAATACCCAAAAAAAACCTGTTTTTTTTTTTCACGGCAAGTGTTGTCCAATTGTAGATACACAACTTCAGGAAGATTACCAGACCAATGAGAAATCACATCATGAATTATGGTTATGGTCAGATTTGCATCATTATGAATATTTGGAGCTGTGAAGTACACCCTTGGCAACATTTTCCCATTGAAGACCATACAATCGACCAAGTGAAACTGAATAAAATTTTCCTCTTGTATATTTTTGGGTGTGCGAACAAAATGTGGTAAAAGTGTTTTCTTCTGGTCCATACCATCAATTATCAAACCCAAATATTTATTTGGATTGTCATAACACTTCTTTCGATGCTTGTAAAACTTCTTCCTTTCATTTGTTTGTTGTTTGCGATGTTCCTGAAGTTCTTTGACAATTAAATCTACACAACATAAAAGAAATTCATCAAGAAATATGTTTTCATAGTTGATGACTATACAATTTTCAAAGTAAAAGTTATGAACACTTACCTCTTTCTGAGTCTTCACATTTGTCCCTTTTTTATTTAAGAGAAGCACATGTACTGCAAATCCCCATCCTTGTCTTCTTAGGAATACGAACATTATTGAATTCTTTCTATTCCATAGCTTCACAAAAATATTGATATGTAATAAATTGGCCATGTTCCTCACACTTTCTGCATATTCTTGTATAAGTTTGTAGATTTCTCGTCTTGAAAAATTATCTGGAAATATATATTGGTCTCTCTATTTGGCATACCACTCTCCATGCTCTAAAAGAAATCTTTCATCCATGACATTGCAGTAATTTGATAAATGGCCCAAACTGTCCTTTATAAACGTACTTCTGAATAAAATGTGGGATCCCTTTTTCCAAATTTTCTTGAATTCTCGAGAGACGAAAATTCCCAATTGAATGAAACATTTTGAAAGCTTTTCTACACAATAATATATTCCTAATATGATAATCATAACCTGACAATGTAGATTGCATGCAGCCAACTAAATATGAGTTTTGCATGCTTTTATTCATTGACAAATATCTCTTCCTACTTTCTAATGCAAATATGAAATCCATACGTTTCAAGCAATTTTTTTGGCAACATTCACTTGAAATGAGAGCAATGATAGAACTTCTTCTCGTCAGATATTCTACTCTACCCCTTGTGTAACTAGAATAGTTTGCATTGATACGAAAAGGTCTGCTCCCACTCCTCGATACAATATTTCTTGGCAACATCTCCATCATTGGATCATCACTGCTGCTCTCATCTTGTTCTTCATCACTGCTACTCTCATAGTCCTTAGAATTAGGAATAAGAGGAGATTGTGATACTCCAATCTCTTTAAAATCATCATCCCGCGCTTCATCACTACTACTCTCATAGTCCTTAGAATCAGGACTAAGAGGAGATTGTGATACTCCAATCTCTTGAAAATCATCATCCCGCGCTTCATCACTGTTGCTCTCATAGTCCTTAGAATCAGGGCTAATAGGACATTGTGATACTCCAATCTTTTGAAAATCATCATCCCGCGCTTCATCACTGCTGCTCTCATAGTTCTTAGAATCAGGTCTAAGAGGACATTGTGATACTCCAATCTTTTGAAAATCATCATCCCGCACTTCATCACTACTACTCTCATAGTCCTTAGAATCAGGACTAAGAGGACATTGAGATACTCCAATCTTTTGAAAATCATCATCCCACGCTTCATCACTGCTGCTCTCATAGTCTTTAGAATCAGGACTAACTGGACACTTTGACACTCCATTCTTTTGAAAATCATCATCCGACGCTTCATCATCGCTGCTCTCATAGTCCTTAGAATTAGGACTAACTGGACACTTTGACACTCCATTCTTTTGAAATTCATTATCACAGTCATCATCATTGCTGCTCTCATAGTCCTTAGAATCAGGACTAACTGGACACTTTGACACTCCATTATTTTGAAAATCATCATCCCGCGCTTCATCACCACTGCTCTCATAGTCCTTAGAATTAGGACTAAGTGGACACCGTGACACTGCATTATTTTGAAATTCGCCATCATGCACGTGAAAACTGCTGCTCTCATAGTCTTCAGAATTAGGACTGAGTGGACATCGTGACCCTCCATTCTTTTGAACTTCACCATCACGCTCTTCAAAACTGCTACTCTCATAGTCCTCAGAATTAGGACTAAGTGGACATCGTGACACTCCATTCTTTTGAACTTCACCATCATGCTCTTCATCACCGCTGCTTTCATAGTCCTTAGAATCGGGACTAAGTGGAAGAATTGACTTTCTATTCATAGTGGAAGAATTCCCGCTATATTCATCAATATGAATAGAGTTGTTACGCGATGAAGATGTTGATGGTGTATAAACCGAAACTTCACCATCAGAACAATCCATCCATTTCAAACAGAAGATGTTGAATGATACAAATGGAGTCTCCTAAGAATATTATATAGCTTAAAGAATGAAATATTCCCTCCAAATTATTCCCTCCAAAAATTTTCGCGAAAATATTTCCCTCCAAAAGTTTGTTAGATATATTTACCTTTATTATTTTATTCTACAATTCATTGAAAAACATAAACTAATTTTTTTTATGAAATCAATCACTGAAATTGAAATTGTAAACTACAACTTCTATATTAATTATTCTAATAGTTAAAGTATATAATATTTACTAAACAACTATTTTTTTTTTTTTAATATATTCTAAAACAAATTAATCCCACATTCAATCCATTGTAAAATAACTCTACAATATTCGTTCTATAATAATTTAAAACAAATTATCGCACATTAATCGTACAAAAAAACATCTTCGTAATTTCACTTATATATTAAATTTCATTATCACTATTACTTACCTCACATCCAGGTTTTCTGAAGTTCGTTGAAAGACGTGATTTTGTGGAGCAGCGGGATTTCTATCAACAACATATTCAATGAAGAATTATCGCAATTGAAAGGTAAGTTCAATTTTTTTTTCAAAAATTTCATATTAAATTAATTTAACGTCAAAGAAGATTTTTTTTTTTAAATTAATAATTTTTCCAAGCCAAAATAACAATTATGTCAATCGTGAGCATGGTGGGCCCAATCAAACTCAATCACCCAATAACCGTGGGTAGGCCGTCGTCGTGCCCCCTTCCCCCAACTCCTCCCCCCCTTCCTTAACGCCGGCCCCATGGGCCCCACCCCCTAACTCCTTCCCCGTGCCCCCTCTCCCTCCACCCCCTT
>APFE030091492.1:0-105957 GCA_000404065.3 Pinus taeda
AAATCAGAATGAAGATTGAAGACATTCTAAAAACAACATTTAGAACTCATGAGGGTCATTATGAATTTTTGGTCATGCCTTTTGGCCTTACCAATGCACCTTCAACATTTCAAGGTTGATGAATTCAATTTTCAAACCATTCCTTAGAAAATTTGTGTTAGTATTTTTTGATGATATACTAATCTACAGCAAGTCTTGGAAGGATCATGCTGAACATGTTGACAGGGTGCTACAACTATTGGAGGAGAAAAAATTATATGCAAAAAAGATCCAAATGTTTCTTTGGAGTCCAAGAGGTGGAATATCTGGGTCATATTGTATCTCATGAAGGAGTTAAGGTAGACCCTAGCAAAATTAAAGCCATTTAAGGAATGGAAAATCCCCACATCCATAAAGCATCTGCGAGGATTTCTCGGGTTGACAGGGTATTATCGCAAGTTTGTTAAGAATTATGGGAGAATACAGCACCTATAACAACATATATTGAAGAAGGATGCATTTCATGGACTCCAGCAAGCAACAAAGGCCTTCAAAACATCTTAAAGAGGTAATGTGACAAGCACTAGTCTTTAGCTACACCGGACTTCACAAAAACCTTTATTATGGAATGTGATGCTTCAGGAAATGGAATTGGTGTTGTTTAATGCAAGATGAAAGACCCATTGCTTTTGAAAGTCGTCCAATCAAGGGAAAGTTTTTACACAAAGCTGTTTATGAGAAGGAAATGTTGGAAATACTCCATGCACTTAAGAAATGGCGACCCTACCTAATGGGAAGACACTTCAAGGTAAAAACATATCATGATAGTATTAAATACTTTTTAGAACAAAGATTATCCTCTGAAGAGCAACAAAAGTGGGTCACAAAGATGTTGGGTTATGACTTTGAAATAATAGACAAAAAAGGGAAGCAAAATGTGGTGGCAGATGCACTCTCAAGAAAGGATGAGGATGTGGAAGCATTGTTGTGTGCCATTTCTATTATCTAACCCGATTGGATAAATGAAGCAAGGGAGGAATGGAAGAATGACGAAGAAGTGTGGGCACTTATTCGAAAGTTACAACAAGATTCTAGTACGTCGGATACATTTAGTTGGAAAAATGATTTGTTATGGTACAAAGATCGCTTATACCTCTATAAGAATTCCCAGCTAAAACAAAATATTCTTATGGAATTGCACACTTCTCCCTTAGGAGGGTACTCGAGGATTTTAAAAACTTACCACGGAGTTAAGAAGGAATTTTTTTGGGAGGGCCTTAAATCAGATATTCAAAAGTTTGTGGCGGAATGTTTGGTTTGCCAGCAAAATAACGTTGAAACAATTAACACACCGGGTCTATTACAACCTTTATCCATTCCAAGCCAACGTTGGGAGGAGGTTTCAATGGATTTTATCACAGGTTTACCCAAGTCTGAGGGAAAGAGTGTCATCATGGTGGTAGTTGACAGACTTACCAAGTATGCATACTTTTGTGCATTATCACATCCATTTAAAGCCAATACAGTTTCTATTGCATTTATGGAAACAATTCAAAAGCTACATGGAAACCCAAAGATTATTGTAAGTGACGGAGATCCCATTTTCACTGGAAATTTTTGGACATAATTATTTTCTTTTATTGGTACTCAGTTAGTTCATAGCTCATCTTATCTTCCTCAATCTGATGGGCAAACTGAGATAGTAATCAAATGTTTGGAAGGATATCTTCATTACTTTGTATATGATAAACAGACACAATTGGTAAAATGGTTTCCTTTGGCTGAATGGTGGTATAACACTTCCTTCCATACAACAACAAAAATGACCCCATTTATGGCACTTTATGGATATCAGCTACCATCCATCAGATCATATTTAAGAGAAAGTTCTAAGGTTCAAGCAGTGGAAAATCACATCTAACATCAACAACAAGTCCTCCAACTCTTAAAGGATAACCTCGTGTTGGCATAGAATAGAATGAAACAACAGGAAAATCAACATTGTAGCGAAAGAAGTTTTCATGTAGGTGATTGGGTATTCCTACAACTACAACCATATAACCAAATTTCCCTCAAGCAAGCTAAGAAGGATAATAAATTATCACTGAAGTATTATGGTTCATACAGGGTGTTGCAAAAGATTGGTATTATGGCATACAAATTGGAGCTTCCTGTAGCTTCTCGATTGCACCTAGTTTTCCATGTTTCATGTTTAAAGAAGGTTATAAGTGACAAGCTCCCAGTTCAAACAATATTGCCAGAACTTGACGAGGAAGGAAAAATTATATTGGAACTGGAAGCAGTCATAGAAACAAGAACTCAACAGCTACGAAACCGATCAATTTGGAGTATCTTATCAAGTGAAGAACTCAATCCACTAAGAATCCACATGGAGATGATAATTTTATATAGAAGCATCCAAAACTACTCAAGCATTGAGGACAACACTTTTTTGAAGGAGAGGGGCATGTTGGGTCCCTCTAATACTAGTTATTACCCCATTACTATTGTATTTGTATCCCTTATTAATATTGTTATGCCCTATTGTCCCCATATTGTTATTACTGTGCCCCATAGAATCCCTCTATTTTTATTTTTGTTGCTTTATATTATTATTGTTAGGCCGGCTGGGTTATATTGTGACTCCTTAGACTCCTATCTATAGAAAGCAGGTTTTGTCATTTGAATCATCCAAGAATTTTTCATTTGTGTAATGTAAAGGAGGTTGCCCCCTCGAAGAG
The DNA here is from genome assembly GCA_000404065.3 of Pinus taeda. NCBI lineage: Eukaryota > Viridiplantae > Streptophyta > Pinopsida > Pinales > Pinaceae > Pinus > Pinus taeda. The sequence continues at coordinate 2,721 of APFE030091492.1, forward strand.
ACTGAATTCTAAGGCGATGATCTATCTTTTCTATCTTTTTTCTGAGCTGGTTTCATAACAATATGTTTAGTCTTTAAATGAAGAACTGGATTCTTTGAGATGCGTATTCCACTTCTATTGTCATATTTAATAGATATTGGTTCAATGAAAAGTTACCTTCATATCCTATAGAGTTTGTTTCATCCACAACACTTGTGTGTAATAACAAACAACTGCTATGTATTTGACTTTTATAGTACATAGAGATACTAAGGATTTTTTTTTGCTTAACCTTGCAACTAGTGATTCTCCTAAGTAAAATGCACCACAACTTGTACTTTTCTTGTCATACACACAATTGGCCTAGTTTTCATCTATGTATGTTGTCAATGTAAAATTCTTTCCTTTTGGGTACCATAGTCCATAGTCTGCAGTCCATTTCAAGTATCTGAATATCCTTTTTATTGCTAGTGGATGACTCTGTTTAGGTATTTATTTATATTTTGCCACCAATATGACTACAAACTTTATATAAGTTCTAGAGGCTATTAGATATGGCAAAATTCCTATCATATATCTGTAAAGCTTCTAGTCAACATTAGGTGGTTCTTCATTTGTGCATAACTTGCATCCAATTGCCATGCGGGTTGAGACAGGTTTACAATATTCCATTTGGAACATTTTCAACATATATTTTAGGTATTTCTCTTGAAAAAGGAACATACCTCTTGAATCTTGTAGGATTTGTAGCCATAAGTAAAAAACATGCTCTACAATCATTCACATCTCAAACTCAGACTTCATCTCTTTAGAAAACCATTTTACTAGATGGTCTTTGTTGATTCCAAACATAATATTGTCCACATACACAAACACAATTAGGAATTCATATTTATTGGCCATTATGTATAGGTTACTTTTAGCCACACCTCTCTTCAAGCCCTGATTTTGTAGGTACTTATCCAACCTAGAGTACCAAGCTCGTGGTGGTTTTTTAAGTCCATATAATGCGTTATTTAACCTGCATACATAACTAGAATTTTTGAGAAGATTTCTTCGGTGGAAATCACATTATAATACTTTTTTAGATGTGTTTCGAACCCACGAATGTGGTTCATCATCGAAAAAAGTATTATAATGTGATTTCTGCTGAAGAAATCTTCTCCAAAACTTGATATGGATCAAAAAAGATTAAATTCAATAATAACTAGGATTATTTGAAAGTAAGAAACTATCAGGTTGTTCTATATATACTTCCTCCTCAAGTTCTCCATTCAAAAAAAAATCAGAATTCACATCCATTTGGTAAATTTCAAAATCTTTATAGCACACAAAGGAAAGAAACATTATGATTGCCTCTAATCTTTCCACCAGTGCAAAAGTTTCTTCATAGTCAATAATTTTTACTTGTGAGTAACCCTTACACACTAGTCTTATTTTATTTATAATAATATTTCTTTTTTCATTCATTTTATTTTTGAATACCCATTTTGTACCTATAAAATTCTTTCATGCTGGTCTTAGTGTCAATTCTCAGCTCTTGTTCTTTTCAATATGATCTAGCTCCTTGTTCATAGCATCTATCTAGTGTTTTTCTTTGCTTTCTTCATCAAATTTTCCTCGTTCAATGTCTGACAACATGGAAATTTGGTCCTCGCCCATTTTCTCTAGAAGTTGCCTCCTTTTTTAACTCCTTTGACTTTTATCTCTAATAATTTGACTATCAGGGTGATTCTTTTGTACATGCCTTGAGGGACACTTTAAAGGGGTCTCTTTCTTTTCTGATTCTTCATCATGTACTTCATTTTCTTCACTGTCATAGTAATGATATGGAGGATTGATAAAACTTGTGATTGATATGGAGGATTGATAATGTAAGCCAACAACAATGATTGTGAAAGGAAAATCTTGAAAAGTTTCCAGATTTGTATTAGCTACATTTTGTCTTTCTAACATTTGTACTAGTTCCATTTTAGTGGCTCCAAGCATTCTTTTGTAATATATTCAACAAAAATATTGTACAAATTATGAAAGCATTAGTTCTTCAGTCGATGTCTCAAAATTCCATGTGCCATGCTTTTATTTAGATTATGGGCTAAAATTCAACAAACATTAGTAGAATATATAATAACTAGCATCCAACAATAATTAGTCTTTTCACATCAAATCATTTTGATCAGCCTTTGCACATAATACTTCAACAATTATCAATCAACATTCATTTTCAAGTCTTAACATTTAACAATGATTTTCAATAACTAAGCCTTAACATCAACATAATATTTATTATTTAATTGTCATCTCCAACTATCCAACATAACATCTGACATTACCATTCCCACTTGACATCGATTCTTTGACATCAATGTCAACATTACCAAGATTATCCCCCATTGGCATTGATGGCAACACTATGCTCCTCCCCCTGAGAGTGATCCCTCTTATTTCTCCTGAGAATTATTTATCATTTCAACTTCATTTCTTCTTCCAACATCTTCCCATTTGAATTCAATGAAAAACGTTTTTGTAGGGAAATATGAAGAATGTTTGTATTCATGGTCAATAAATATTCAATCATCATATATCTTTGCTATACGAGGAGATCATTGTACTTGATTTAGTTTTATTTGGAAATACATGAAAGAGATTGTATCCTTGTTGTTTTAAATCAATGAAAGGAATACCATTATATTTATGGTCTTCATTGCATAAAACCACTATGTACGTCCATTGTGCTTATCTTCAAAAATGCTAATTTGAATTTATAATTGATAATTTGAATTTCTAACATCTTCAGTACCTTCACACCCCAAGCACTAAAAATAGGCTTCAACTACTTCAATCAAATTTATGAGGATTGAATATTGAGTGAAATTAGGGCACAAAACCCTAATTCACAAAACAAACCAACAATTAAAGCATAATAGCCATGAATTTGCAGCCACACCATGCCAACACATTGTTGCACTACAAACATGCTTTGTTAGGACATTTTCTATGCATTATGGACATGCCACATTTGATGAGAGGCATGATTATAACTCTTTTATAGAAAGGAAATCAATGTTTTCTAAATTGACGTCGCCAGCAAGAATTGAAATGATTATTTTCTTGCTATGTGTATTGCAACAAGAACTTCATTGGAAAAAAATTCATGTATATTCACAAACCTTTCAATGCACTATACACACAAACCATTCATCACTCCAACATACATAATGCAAATTCGTTCATTGTTTATAAATGCACTAAAAAACAATCAACACACAACATTAACAATATATCGATCATTCCATTTGATGTTGTGTTCCATGTGTTATACATTGAAATACATGTTAAATACATTGTAATATCTAATATGGGATACATATTTGATACATTGCAATATGTCATGGTCAAAATATCAAGGGAATACCATTTGATACCAATATCAAGAGAAAGAAATTTCAAGATAATTCATTGCATAGGCCACCACCCATATAATATATCAACCATAATATATATCAATGTGCATTACAAATACCTCACATCCTCAAAATCATATATCTACAAATTGCAAATACCTCACACATTGAAAATATATCTATGCTTTACAAATACCTCATGTCCTAAAAATCACATTATAATATATCTACACACTACATCAAATGTAAAGAAATCCCTTCCCGTGACTTCAATATGAATGCATGAAATATTTTAAGTCAATATTGTATTATTTGTAGTCTTCAACGCAATGGAAATACCACACTACAAATAAATGCAATGTGTAGTTTTGAGGGTGAAATAAAATGGACTATCATATACTCTCTTTGGTGACCCTATGGTGATGGGCTAGATTAGTACACAAAACCCTAGTTTTAGTCTAGTGCATTATATAGTGATTTGATGGGGAATATATATAAATGTACCTCCTTCAAAATAACATTGTCAAATATATTAATGCCAATTTATATGTACCAATATACCAATACATATAAAGTTGCATGATATATTAATCCCATATGATATATGGTAACAATAATAATAACACCAATAAAATTTGTATTTCTTTAAATAATGCTAGTAGTATTAATATCAAATGATGTCAAGAAATTTAAAACTAAAAGAATTATGGAAAACACATAGGATGTAAGGAAGATCAACATTATAATGCCAAGAGCATAGGATATAATGCTTGTCGAATTAATTCATATGCATTGACAATAATCATTATCTACATCCCTGTCATCTGAACTACCTCTCCATTTTTTCCCATCTCTATTCCTATAGAAATTTCCTATCGATAATCATTTATTTTTTCTCATAATAGCTACCTTTATCTATGATACCTTCCCTGCTAGTATTCATTCTCTTAATTCTTTGTGCTGCCATTTTATTATTGGAGTGTTTGCTTAGTATTTGAGTTTTGTGTAGAGCTTGTGATCAATTCACAAAATGTTCTTGACTTTTAGGGTTTGGCCATTTTCATTTGCATCTATTCAAGATCTCAGTCCTAGTGATACCTTTATTAATGGTTTGCACTATTGATGTTTTTTGTTTTTTTTTTTTAATTTCATTTTTTGCAGTATGTATGGCTCCTCTTCTAGAGATATGGATAATGTGATGTTGTCGCATCTAAAACACCCTCCAAAATATTTTCCTACATTAAAATTTTGGAGCCTACTTTGGCCTTCCATGCCGTTGTTTCTAGTATTTAGAGTCTGTTATCACTCTAAAATTTCCAGGGGTTGTTCAATGTGTTCAAAAGGAATATCAGAGGTAACTATAAACCTAATTTGGAGCTTAGGATTTAGCCTTCCTAAACTCAGAGAGGGCTCTCTCTATATGATTTAATTTTGTTTACTTAAAGGATTTTAGGCTAGTTATGTATGCTTGATTTGGGTTGGTTTTGTTTGAGTTGGTGGAACTACTGACTTAGATGAATAGGTGCTTTTCAATTTTCCATTGGGATATGGATTCAATATGGCTTTGAAAATAGAACAACAACAAACCATAAAGAAAATGTTACATGGCAAGATAGGTGAGCAATATCAGGTCTCAAGGTTGGATGGTGAATTGATTTTTTAATCAGAATCAAGGAGCAATTAAGAATTCCTCAAACCAAATACTGAAGAAGGATGAAGAAAATCAATCGAGATTAGAGGGAAATTAAGAATTCTCTAAACTAGATATCAGAAGAAAACATAGAAATGTATAACAGTAAAAGCAGTGTGTAATATTTAAGCAAATTCTATAGTAAAATTCCAATTATAACATTTAGATTTTAGAACATATACGAGTTTATGGAATACTTTAGAAAAAAAACATGAACTAATGAAATTTGTAGTTCACTGAGATAGCTCAACACATGAATCCTGTAAAGAAGTCCCTTTATAACTTATTTTGTATGTCAGTTGGAAGTTGGTACAATAACCCTTAGGTAATAGATTAGTCAGCTACAGAAATATTCAGAAATCCACACTTAATACTTCAAATGGAAGAAGTATTTATATAATACTTTTACAAAAATATCCTGTCATGTGACTAGGATTTAGTTTAGGAAAATAAATATCTTTATACAAAAAGATAGTGACACCTTTTTAACTGATTGAAATCTGTCCCTTTTTATTTGCTTGCTATTACTAGATTTGATTTTCTTTCATGCTGTCTGCTCCTTTCACCTACTTGTCATTCACCTGATTCTCTTTTTTCATCCTTTATAGTAAGTCACAACATTTTTACCATGTTTATTCATCTGGGAGTTTGATTTTCATCATCCTTCGGTAAATCTTATCTCCTTCTATATATTTAGCAAATGTAGGCTTGTTCACAAACATGTGATTTACCTCATGCTGGAGGTAAAAGAAGTTTTCCAAAGTCTGGAGGAGCACTGTTCCTGTGGGCACACCTCTCATTGATGAACTGTTGGAAGTTTCTCTGGCTACTTCTCTCATGTTCTTATCATAGTATTCATGTTTCATCAATTTATCATTGATTACCAAAGGATTAGGCAGACCATTGTTTCTCAATACTTCAAACTTGTTTAAAAACCTATCTACTACAAGTTTCATGTTTTGACATTTCTCCTCAAGTTGTATCATCAGATTTCTCTTGGAAATAACTTTCTTCACTTCTAGAATGGTCTCTGTTCTATTAGTTATCCCAAGCTCCTCTAATTCATACTTGTTTTTAGAATTTAGAAATTTGATTATTTTAGAGGCTTCCTCTGGTTTCTCCCCAAGATCTACTTTTACCTTTTGAATTGCCTCACTGGCTTCCTTCACTAAATCATTATTTTCAAATATTACATGTATAGATGGCCAAATATCATTAAGTGATTTAATGATATTGGCCCATAAATTTTGCTTTTCTTGGGCCAAAGGCTCCTTTAGTGGCAATTCTTTTTCTAGGTGGTGGATCCTGTCATTCAATCTATTAGCTTTTTGTTTCTCAGCTTGATACATTACCTATGATAATTTATTTTCATCTTCTAAGCTTTTCACTTGCTCCTTGAGCTTATTAATATGTGTTGTTAATAGACATATCTTCCATAACTTGAATCAATTTTCTAGCCTCATCGGTGGGATGGGCTGTTGGTTTTGCTGCTGGAACTGATGTTGATGCTGTTGCTACTGTAGCTTCTATGGGAATGGTAGTAATGTGAACTGCTTCTCTGCTAGCTTGTTTCTTCTGAACTAGTTTATCCATTTCTGTGTCCATTTCTCTTAGTTGAGTTGTCAACTAGATGATTAAGTTCATAATCTCATCCTTTTGATTAAGGGTCTCCAAAACCTCCTTGGTTTGTGGATGTTCAGTAGTTGACAGCTTTAGTTGTTTCTTGAGTGAAGCTATCTTTGCATTTTTCTTTTTAATGAGTTCTTCTACTACCTTGATATCAGTTGGATTATAGATAATTTCAATTACCAAATCTTCAAGTGACTTAATCCTATTGTCCTTTGCTTGTGACGAGGCCCTTTCCAACTTTAACTGTGACTGTACATTTTCAAGAGAATTCTTCAATTTCTGGACACTTAGAGCTTTTTGTGTCATGGTTGAATATATGATTTCTCTTGCTTTTTTATGAAATTCAATCTGGTAAATTGGGTGCACACCCTGAGCATGAATTTGAAGTTTGTTTTCTTATAATATTATGAAGTTTTTGTGGCCTTTACCTCTGGTTGTAAGAAGGTCATCTGCATCTTCCTAGTTTTTAGGTAAAAAGCTGAAAGTAACCTACTCTGATCACTGGGAGCTGGCTTCCAGTGTTGTGTACATATTGCATCTTTTAATGCCTCATTTCTTATTTTAATTTCTTTATACCTTTCCATGATATATTTCTCTTTCTCCATTGTTTTGCTAGATGATGAAACCTTTGCATTATTTTGACTTTGCATGATATATGCACTAGAAGATGAGGGTAGAGGTGTTTCTTCTACATGTGCTGAGGGTGCATCACCCATGATGATAATCTCTGTTTTAGCTTCAACGGTCTTTTCATGCTCCATTACTGGGTTTAGCTTGGTTTTCTTTCTTCTCACAAGCTTAAATTTGTATCAGAGGTGGTTTCAGCAGAGTAGGATCCTTCTTCTCTATCCCTTTTTGAACTTCTATCCTGTGGGTCTGGAGTATGCAGGATGGAACTAGTATCAACCCACTTATGCATCTCCTAAAGAGTGTTTTCCAACCACTTTGACTGGTTGGAATACTTTTCAATTTCTGGTTTTGACTCATGGATGAAGGGGGTCAATTTGAATTTGACTCTTAATTTACTTATGACACCTAAAGGATCATAATTCCATTTGAAACTATTCCTGAACTTGAACTCTTGTAAACATTTATCTACTTCCTTTCCAACATTTCTATTGTTACATATAAAAGGCCCTATTTGGTTTTTAATCTTGAATTGGGTCTTCTTTTTGGCTGAAAGGAAATGGATTGCATCAGAATTCAAGATTTGTCTGATGTATTAGAAGGCAAATAGCCTCATTGGGAGGTATTTGGGAAGCTTGTATGGAACTAGCTGGCTTCCATACACTCTGATCTCTATATGATTTTGGTATAAATACCAGTCTCCATTTTTACTTTGATTTGATAAGTGTAATACCTTCTTTATTTCTTCACTGATTATGGGATGAATGCTGCTACTTACCATATTAACAACTGGATAAATAAATAAATCAATGAAGTATTAACTAAATTCCGTGGAATCCTTTCTGATCAAGGATGTCCAAAAGACAAGAGATTGAGGATTACCCTCTGTGTCCAGTTTTTGGAGGCTGACTACAAACCTTTCCGATTAACAATAACAAAACATGTGGAACAAAACTGAGGAGTATTTGAAAGCTCCTTCTTCTGGCAGCTTGACTGGCTGATCATAATTTGTGTCTGCTAGGAATTGGGCAAAGTTGAAGGTTATAGCTGGAGGTTGGCCTAGGCTAAAGATAGAGAGGAAACCTAGGATGGATTCATCTACACGTTCATCAGTAAAGTATCCTAATATACAAGATAACATGGTCAAAATTTCCTGGTTAGTTCTGGGAACATGGTAGTAGAGTATGGTGGGTTCTTTTAAGTTTGACTCCCACAGATTCATATCATCAGCCTGATCAGTGTATTTGTCATGGCTCTAGCAGTGGAGCTCCAAAAGGTTGGAATCTATCATTGTATCAACAATTTTATAGTCTTTATCGGCCAAGGGTAGGTGTTCAACATCTGCTACTGGGGGTTGAAGAGGGTTTACAATTATAACATTCTGAGAAGCCATTAATTGGGTTCAATTTATCAATTTCCAAGTTCAATTGACGGAGCAGAGTACTAGAATTACCTGGAAAGCAATGAATTTCGATTGTAGGGGGGTCTAGGTGGCAACAGGGGATTTGTTTTGGGTTGGTGATAGATTTTATTATTTTCTCGCAAGTTCATCAGTAATGGTGAAATAAAAAATTCTCGTGGTTTTTATTATTTCACCTTTTTTTAGAATTGGCGAGTTTTTTCATAGCGCGATGGTTAATTACGTAGTAGGGTGGTTTATCGCACAGTGCTTGGAGGCGGTTTTGCGGTTTATCACATTGCCAAAAGGTGGTATGGTGGTTTGGGGCTGGGGGATGAGATGCAATGTGGTGGTGCCACGTGGCAGGGGAGGGGACGGGTGAAACCACCCATTTTGCAACCTTTCCTTTGTTTTAAAGGTTGGACGTTGGGGGGTGTGGAAATGCTTATTGGGCATTAGATATGACGAATAACAATCAGACGAATGGAAGAGTTAGGGGGTTATGATAGGTGGGATCTGGGGATATTTTATGTGGAGGGGTATGATAGGTTTAGTAATATAAGTTAGGGTCAGGGGGTTATGAAGTGGGGGTTAAATTTAATTAAAAGAAGTATTCTAATTAAACTTTATCAAGTAGAGTAAGTCAAGGGGAAAGGGATTTTCAAAGCAATAAGGGTTTTTAGGAGGGGAAAAATATTAGGGAATGAAAAGTAATGAAGGGGTAATGAAGGGAATTTGTAAATAAGGAGTAAGTTACGAAACAAATAACGTAGGGAATGAATGTGAAGGGAAAAAATGAAAGGGGGGAAATTAATAAAATAGACATGTAAGGGGTTTAGTGAATGAGGAGAAATTAGTGAATGAGCTTTAATATTCAGGACTAATATTATATATAACTTTAGGGTAAATATCGAAAGTAATATATAACTTTGGTGAATGTCCTCCTTCTTTAATAATTCTTCCTACTCATGAAACATAGGATTAAGCATGTTGAAGGTGCATTTGAGTTAGCAACCTTATTCATTCCAAAACCTATTTTACTTACCCTTTATTTACCCTAGCATTTTTTATCTCCTTTATTGGGTACATTTGTGCTTTCTGACCCTTTTTATTTTCTTTTGATAAGAAAACTAACTTATTTCTAACCTTATATCTTCCAATGGCTCAGATTAAACTTATGAGCTCATTTTATTCTCTACCTAACTAATGATCTACCAAGATTAAATGGTTTAGTCAGATATTTATTCACTAACTATTATGAGATAAAATTTAAAACATGAGTAATCAAGATTGAATTGTGTGATTATCATGAATCATGGCATTTTGGATAAGATGCACACAATTTTATTTGCAAAAAGTAAACTAAGAGTACTGGCATTTGAATGTGCAACACTTTCAGAATTTATTTTTGTTTCTTTTTATGGGGTTCATATTTCATATCTTTTTGATCTTCTTTCTTTTGGTCCTTTGATTATTTTTTAAGGACATACCCTCTTTTCATTTTTTAATATGGAAAACATTTGAAAAAAGAAAAGGTATGTACAATATTACAAGACTTAACATAGTCAATTCAAATTATGATCCCTATTATTATAGGAATCTAACAAAGTCATTCCATGTATATTCTATAAGTTTTCTAGTCCCTTTTGGAAGAAAAGTCAAGTGTCATATTTTGGCATGGGAAGCATTGCACATCGCAAAAGTAGTGGTATGGTTCATTTCAAGGGGTAACTTTGGTTTCAATAAGTTCCAAAGTTTCATGCACTGTATTATACTCATTCCAAAAGTTTCATGCATTGTCGCACAAGTGTCATCACTATTGCCACAAAGTGTATCTTAAGTGTCACACTTGGAGGAGGTTGTTGTATTATCATCACATTGAGAGGATCATGTTGTTCTTCTATACTGAATGTTCAATGTCGTGTCGTTAATTGTTTTGAGTGTCTATTATCATTCATAAGTTGAATCCTGGTTTCACTTCTACCTCACTGATCCCACACTTAATCAAATTCTAAAAATTTCTTTCCGAATCAACTTGACCTCACTTAGCCCCCTAGAACTATGCACTATGCAGTGTCAACCTTCAAGCTGATCCCTTGCATCTTGAAATTTCATAATGTGCATTTCCTGTCTCTAAGAACTACACATTGCACAATCTAAGTGCTCAACCCTAGCCCCTTAACCTCCACAATTCCACAATTCATCTCCCAGTTAGCCTCCTTCTCTGCACTATGAAGTGGCAAGCCTTAAGCTATCATATTGCCTCATTGAGATGTGAATTTACGCAATCCCTAGGTGTCTCTCCCTCTTGAATTATGCATTGGTCAACCTCAAGGCTCAAGACTGCCTCACTGAGCTCCTCAACTATGCAATCATCTTTCCCAGGCCTCCATAACTGAACAAAGTGCAATCCTTGAGTATGCCTATTAGTCCAATACCCATTTCCAAATCAATCAATGATTTTCATGAAGCATGTTAGACTAGGAGTTTCTTGGACTGATGTCGTCTTGTCATGAGTGAGTTCTAGTTGCGGGTACTATATTTTAACATGAAAAGATAATGATTGAAAAGAAGGAGAAGGAAATTATACTAGAAGACACTTATGAAGCTACAAATACAAGTTAATCATTGAACAACAAGATGAAGGGACACCAAATTACGATAACATATGAATATTAAGGTCATCGTGTGATCCAAACTTATTTAAGAATGAAATGAAATACATATATAAATGAAACACAAAGATAAAATGAAAAAAAAACTTTAATTCATTAATAAAAAAGTATTGAAAACTTGTTTACATGCAGAAAGGAAATAAACTAGCTCAGGTGATGGTATCTTATCTCTGAGAAGAGATGTGGTGGCTACATGCCTTCTTAACCATGTTACAATAAGGCTCTAATACCTATTTATTATTTAGAAACAATGAAAAACCCTAAACATACAAAAACCTAACCCTAGGAGATGAAGAGCCAAAAGTCTTAGGGCCCTGTTGGGGTAAATTGGTACATCAACATCCTAGTGTTGTAACTTTGGCATATGATCTCTGTTTGACCTTGATAGAAATATCTATATGAGGAATACAAATTTTGACTACAAATAATTCCCATAATATATGGGTTTTCTCATTTTCCAAAAAAAATATCGTTTAGGGTGTCAAAACAACTTTGGAAGTTCAAGACCCAAAAAAATGTCAAAAATAGTAAATTGTGCTACAACTAATGAAAGTGAAAGAAATAATTGTGTGGGTCCAAGTGGAATAGGTGGTTTACCACTAATATCCACCTCGATTATACTGAATACTCCCTAAATTCAAGCCTTATGGATGAGGAAGAAGCATAACATGTACCATCTTTCAATAAGACACAAAGACAACAATAGAAATAATGGCTTGACATTACCTTATCATCATTGATTCCATGTCCTCAATGCCATATCATGTCTTGTCAAGTTGTCATATGAGTCATCACTTTCCACATCATTTTTGGATATGATTATGTAATTTTAAATACATGAGTAATGTAATGTAGAGTGGAAGTCCAAGCGTCATCTATAGAATGTGAAGCGTCATGAAGTCAAAAGGTCATATGGAAGTCAAAGAGTCATGAGGGTAGTCTAAGAGTCACATGGGAGGTGAAGAGTCACCCCATTTGTTATATATGCACCTTCATAGCTCAAGCAAAGGAATTTCCACCTTGGCCCCTCCCACTAGGCATTAGAGAAGAAGATAGTTCTTTTGGAGGAGTAAGTGGTAAATCTAATGCTCCACTATTGGAGATAATATTGTTCATCGTACTAATGTATCTTGGAAATTTTTCTTAATAATTGACGCTCGTTGAGCTAGCACACTTTCATGCACATGTCATAAATGTTGGAATACTATTCTTTGGATGTTTACAATATATGTTGTTTTCATCTGTACTAAAGAAATTGAACTATGTCGTTGGCTTTGGTGTTTATCTTGTTGAAGGTGTGTTGTACTTGTTTTAACAATCATTACTTCTATGTGAAATATTTACCTAGTTGATTAATGATTATTTCATTTATATATGCTCGCATGTCTTTATTAGATCAATACTAATACTCTTCTCTTAAAGGCTCACTTCTATTTCCCTCTGGTGAAAGAACCTTGATACATTCTAAAGTTGAACATTACACAAGGCATACTCACTTGTTCATTAAAAAGTACATGTACGCTAATCTCTTGTCCTAAGTATTGCAGATAAGGAAAATTTCTAAGAAAAATGGTAGTTGGGCCTTATTTCCAGAAGGGCTCCTACACCAAACGTTGTGAAGTCCAATTGGGACTTTTTATTGAGGATACCCCCTGCATGTTGGTTGGATCCAAAATTGTCAACATGTCCTCTGCATATGGTATAATTTCTTCTTCTACAAATGAAATGTCATTAATTTAAGTCTTTGCGATAGGAATATTGCTTTGAATTTTGCTTCATTGTTTTCGTGAACTTCTGCACTAACTCATTGAATGACAACTGCATTAAGATATTTGGTTCAAGATTTTTTAACATAGTCTCTTGTTAAGAATACATCTCTTTATGTTTCAATGCTATATTTTAGAACAATGATTAGATCATGATGAATTGATGCAGCTATGCTCATATCCTTATGATACCGTGGATATTCATTTGATCAACATATTATTGATAAATTTGAATATGTCCAACCATATCATTGAAGAGCTTCAACATATTTCTTCTTCTGATGAAAAATACACTTCAACAATTTATACATTCATCATTTGTATACATGAGTTTAGGTCAAAAATACAACATCAATAGGTATACAATTTAATCCTTTGCAATCATAATAACATATCTGAAATGCTTACTCCTTTTTTTGATGATGAATCAAATACATACATCTTACATAGATTTTGATTGCAATGTAGCAATGTAGTTTGATAAAATGTTGGACTTCTGAACATATAACCAATTTTATGGTTTTATTCATGATAGAAGTTCACTCAACATTGTGCTTTGGATTTATCTATAACTTTCATTGATTTCTCTATGATAGTTTAGTTGTTGGACATAGACTAGATTCCTTCATATGAATACAACTCCTGCATATATATATATCTTGATTTGGAACTTGCAAATAGTATGTTTCAAATGTTGATCACACGATAGTTGATGATGAAGGCTTCTAGAAACCAAACATAAATACATATAGAATTTTCTCCTCTTGACTTGATGTCAACACATTTTCTTGCACTTTATATATTCAAATAAATCTTTAGTTTTTATTTCTTCATATTTTAGAGGTTATCAATTAAGTATGTGAGTGATACAATATATTTTGATGCATATGTCATACATATCTAGAGAACAAAGACTGAATAGTTTTGAAATGTTCCAATGATTTACAAATATTAAATGAGCTAGGCTCATATTCAAAATGTTTTGACTATATTTGTAAATATGACACTGCAAATTTTGAAAATTCTTATTTACTTGTCATGTATACACTTTTGCACAAAATTTGTATCAATAGTAAACCTTTGAATGATGAAATTAGTTGAAGATGGCCTGATTCGTTAAAAATAATAAAACATTTTCATGTTTCTTTTCTATTTGCCTCAAATTCTTGACACTTAAGTATTGCTGCTATCCATGTACTTTTTTCTTTTGATTATATGCTTGTTGTTGCTTCTGTAGTGTCTCCCCCTTAGATGATGCCTTACTTTTCATATTCTCTATAGTCTTTGAGGCTCCTCTTTGAAGTCAAATTGGTGAGAAGAGGGAGCAGAGACTATTCCCAACTTGTTATTTAGATATTCAAATGGTTCTCTTGCTATTGGCTTAGTAAATACGTCTATTATCCGCTCTTTTGTTGATATGTATTTCATCTTCACTGGTTGCTCAACTACTTGTTCTATGAAGAAGTAATACTTTATAGGTATATGTTTAGTCCTTGATTGAAGCATTGGATTCTTTGAGATGCTTATTGCACTAGTATTTTTTGTGTTTAATATATATTGGTTTACCAAAAGTTAACTTCATATATTGTAGAGTCTATTTCATCCACAACACTTATGTATAACAAGAAACAACTACTATGTATTCAACTTCTAATGTAGATAGAGATATCGGGGATTTATTTTTGCTTAACCATTCAATTAGTGATTCTCCTAATTAGAATGCCCCATCATTCATACTTTTATTTTCATCCACACAATTGGCCCAATTTTCATCTGTGTATGTTATCAATTTAAATTTCTTCCCTTTTCGATACCATAGTCCATAGTCTGTAGTCCATTTCAAGTATAGGAATATCATTTTTGTTGCTAGTAGATGACTCCATTTAGGTGTTGATTTATATCTTTCCACCAATGTAGCTACCAAGATTATATCTAGACTAGAGGCTACTAGATATAGAAAACTTCCCGTCATAGATTTGTAAAGCTTCTAGTCAACAAGGTGATTCATCGTTTGTGCATAACTTGCATATAATTTCCATAAGGGTTGAGATAGTTTTACAGTCTCCCATTTGGAACTTATTCAACATATATTTTAGGAATTTCTCTTGAGAAATGAATATACATCTTGACTTTTGTAGGAATTGCATCCCTAGGTTAAAGGAAAGTTCTCCAATTATTCACATCTCAAACTCAAAATTATCTCTTCAGAAAACCATTTTACTAGATAATATTTTTTGTTTCCAAACATAATATCATTCACATACACAACCACAATTAAGATTTCATCTTTATTTGACTTTAAGAATATGTTACTACCAACTACACCTCTTCTGAAACCTTGCTTTTGTAGATACTTGTCCAACCTAGAGTACCAAGCTCGTGGTGCTTGTTTAAGTGCATATAATGCATTATTTAATAGGGATACATCATTATTAGGATTATTTGATAGCAAGAAACCCTTAGGTTGTTCTATATACTTCCTCCTCAAGTTCTCCATTCAGAAAAGCACACTTCACATACATTTGGTACACTTGAAATATTTATAACATGAAAAGGCCATAAACATTTTGATTTCCTCTAATCTTACCACCAGTACAAAAGTTTCTTAATAGTCAAGATATTCTAACTGCAAGTAACCCTTGCAAACTAGGTTTACTTTATTTCTAACAATTTGTCATTGTGTATTCATTTTTATTTTTGAATACCCATTTTGCACTTATAACATTCTTTACTATTGGTCTTGGTGTCAATTCCTTGGTCTTGTTCTTTTCAATCTAATCTAGTTCCTTGTTCATAACATCTATCTAGTGTTTGTATTTTCTCTCTTCATCAAAATTTATTGGTTCAATCTTTGACAACATGGCAATTTGAGCTTGATCCATTTTCACTGCAAGTTGCCTCATTTGAAATCCTTCACTTTTATCCCAAATAATTTGACTGTCAGGGTGATTCTTTTGTACATGCCTTTGAGGGGCCCTTTGAATGAGTCTTTGTCTTTTATGGTTCTTCATCTTCTACTTCATTTTCTTCACTGTCATGGTAATGATATGGAGGATTGATAAAACCTATGTTATTTTTCTTGTTAGGAAGCTCTTCATCAAACTTTACATCTATAAAATATACAATCTTATGCAATTGTTTATTATAACACATGTATCCTTTACTTTTTGATCAGCATCCCAAAACTATTCCTTGATCGGATCTTGAATCAAACTTTTGTAACTTTTCATCATTGTTTTTTATGTGGCACTTAATTTCGAACACTGTAAAATGTTTGATAGATGCTAGTCTACCATCTAAAAATTTATGTGGTGTATTTTCATAATTTGGTATGAGATGATACTTATTCAGTATATGAACAAATGCATATTTCTTTTTCCCAATAGGTTTGAGGAATGTTTCTCTCTTGCATCATGACTCTAGTCATTTTCTATATAGACTTGTTCTATCTCTCTACAACTCCATTTTCCTATGGTGTGTTTGCAATAGTATACGACCTTTTTGTTCGAAGTTCATCATAAAATTATACAAACTCATCTAAAGTAAATTCACATCCTTTTTTGACCTTATACACTTTACCTTGCACCCTGTTTGATTTTCTACTAGTGCGTTAGATATTTTGAACTTCTCAAATTCTTCTAACTTATTTCTAAGGAATGCTATTGCCATGTCAATCTAGAATAGTCATCACTTACCAGCATGAAATATTTTTCTCCTCCTAGTGCTTTTATTCTAGAAGGACCACACAAATCCATGTGTACTGAATATAGAGGCTTACAACTTGACAACTTATCCTTTACCTTGAATTAAATTCGAGTCAATTTTCCCATTTGAAAGGACTTGCAAATAGGGATTTGAGGTTTATTTATCTTTGGTAGATATCTAACTGTTCTCTTTTTACCAATATTGATGATGTGATCAAAATTGATATTCCCCAATGTCATATTCCATAGCCAAGACTCATCTTGTTTGCTGATGTAGCACTCTTCATTATCTTCCTTCAATATATATACATTATTTTCCATTTGAACTCCTTTAGCCAACACCTTCCTTGTTGTTGTTGGTATGATCTCACAATCTTGAGCTCTGAAGAGAACATCACAACCTCTATCACACATTTAGATAACTCTAAAAAAAATATTTTTGAAGCCCTTCAACAAATACTACATCCTCATCCTTTCCTATGCCATTATTTAGACTAATTCTACCCTTTCCCCTAATTATTCCTGATGCATTTCTGAATGTGACATTTCCTATTTTGTTTTCATATAAGAATTCAAACTTACGTTTATCTCATGGCATATGTATAAAACGAACACTATGCACATACCATTAACTATTTTGATTTTTAGAATACAAAACTAGCCCACACTTATTAGCCTTATTTTCATCTTTCTTCTTTCTCCATTGTTAATGTTCTTATGTTCTACAGTTGTTCTAGGATTGTAAACTACTATTTTTGAACTAACAATCAAATGACCCATGCTCAGAATTGTGACAGTAGAAACATTTAGCAATATCAAAGAGAGGAGAAGATGTATCCCTGTCCAGATTCATGTTTGTTTTGATGTTTGTGGATCTGTTATTTACTTGAATTCTTCTAGGGTTCCTTAATTCATTATTTTGACATAAGATTTGTAATTCATAGGTTTTTGTCCAAAAAATTTGCAACAATAACAATATCCATAGAAAATGTTTCCATACGTGGTAATGGATGATACTTGAGGATAAAACCTTATTGGAATTTGATAATCTTTTCTCCTGAAAAACTACGGTCTTTGATAGCTTGTTGTTTGTTTATCTGATCATTTTGTCTGTTGAAATTTTATAGAAGTGATTATTTGTTTCTACTCCTTACGTACAACATTTCCTTGTTTTTGATTAGATGTGCTGCTCAACCTCTTGTTACCAAAATGATGTGGAATTCCATTGTCTCCCTCGACAAATTTTACAAAAGTAATTGCCCCTTTGTCCTTTGTCTTAATTTCACTAGATTCTACTTCATAACCTAACCCAACTTTCATAAGTGGACACCTCCGAGCATTTAGTATCACATCCAATGTAAAAACCTTGGTAAAACTTCCATGTAATAAGGTTAATAAAGGAAAAATAATAACTAAGGTCATGGGACATGTATTCCAAGCTAAATGTTGGGCAAAACATCCTAGTGTGGGTGTTCATTTGGTTTATTATGGCTAAGAAATTGGAAAAGGAAAAGGCAAAGGCTTTTGAAAGGCATGATGCATAATTAGAAATTTATTTATGGAAATAATGAAAATTATGAGAAAAGGAAGGTGAAAGGTCACAGGTTGCATGTGAGGAGGAAAATGAAGGAAAATAATGGAAAATTGAAAAAAATAATGGCCTGATTAATAAAAAGGCTTGTGAGGATCAGTTGGTACCTTTTTGTCGGTTCATTTTTGGAGTTATCTCTCTATTCTCTCTCTCACACTCTTGGAAACTTAAAAAACTCTTGGAGCACTGTAACATTGGATTTAGGGAAGCAAACATCAAGAAAGGAAGAGTAGGATCAATTGGATACAATAGGATTACTTCTAGGTATTGATTTGCATGTGTGATTTCCTTACTAGATTTGGCATGCATGGTACATGCATGTGTGCATTTGGTTCTCTTGCTATCATTGACATGGGTTCTGCTAGGTGTGACAATGATTTTCATCCTTGACTTGCCATTTTCGGATAGCCATGCTATGATGAGTGTTGGACACTTAATCCTCTATGGGTTGGTGTGGAATGTGAATAGCCACTAGAGTCCAAGAGATGTTGGAAGATGAATCCAACAATCATGTACATTGTATTATAAATGAACATCTATTGAATAGTAAAGGTAATATAATGCTTATCATTTGCATTCCATGTTTGTTTGATATGGTATTAGAGCCACGGGCGATCTCCTAACTTGCTCAATCTAGTTTGAGCCACTGTTTTATGGTCTCTTTATGCCTGCCAATTCTACCCTATTGTCTCTATCTTGTGTGTTAGAACTTGAGAATTCTCATTGTGTACCTGGTATCCTAACACTCCACTAAATTTTGTATCCGGTGGTTGTGTTTTAGCATTGAATTTTTCATACCAAGTTGACTCAAAATGCCTTTGTCATACTGAGATTGTTAGAGCTAAATTTAGATGCATTCCTTCAACATCGCTGCCATTATTTATGAAAATATTATCCCTAAGCACTTGCATGGTAATATTTTTAAATCTATCTACCATTCTACAACTAACAATATGTTTCTCTCTTAGACCATGCACCTTTGACAAGTAATGCTCAGTGCACATGTCTACCACTAGCTTCTAGCTTCTCCCAAACTGGACTCAAAATGCACTGATCTCAATATGCATTTTATAAATACCCCTCTATGAACATAAGAAAAACATGATCCAATAGAGAAGACTCTTCAAATAATAGGAACTGAGATATTATTTTCATACCAGTACACGATTAACCTTGACTATGTAGGGAAACCTATAAGTAGAATGTTATGGAGAGGAAATAAATAGAACATAGGTTTGGAGTTGAAGGGTTCATTTAAAGATGAATTTAAGGGGATTGAGATTGTTTGCTTAGGATAAATGTCTTCAATGATTCAAAGCTTCTGACTACCTGGATCTCAGAGATGCTTTGAAGTTGAATTTCTTAGGTCTTGAGGTCGAAACTTGGCGGGTTAGTTTTAGGGTTATTGAAGTTGTGAGATACTTGTGTGTTAAAATGTGCCACATACGATCCTAACCATGGTTCAATTACTAGTAATCCATATGATTTTTCCCCAGAGAAATGGGTCAGGTTGGTAAATCCTACGCAACGTGTTTGTTGTGTAGCCTTGGAGTAGTCTTGGTTTGAAGAAAATGGTGCGGTGAATCATATGTGCACAATCAACCCTCCTTTTGTGCACTACCTCAACCCCCTCCACTTCATTCATCTCCATACGTTGTCGCCCTTCCCTCCTTTTTACAATCGGTCCCTCTTCCCATTCAACACGTCTTTACCATGTAGGTTCTATGTGATCCAAGGTAGAGCCATAGTCTTTATTGATATTCAACAACACATGCAAGCACATCAATACCCATTGATTCACCTTTGAACAAAGCTCTAGCAATTTTCTTTTGCCACATATGAGTCTATAAGGTGAGAAAATGGCGCAGGCCCCAATCTAGCTATTTTCTCTTGTAACTCCAACTATTTTCTTGCCATTATACGGTGTCCCTCTGTGTTATATCCTTTTGTGCATTGAATCTTGTAGTCTGTACATTAGCTCCAGTATGCACTAATTTTCTACATGGCTGAGGGTTTTTTGATATGTATTGGCGTTGATATATCTCCTGGTGCACTGGACATTTTATTTCAATCAATGAATCCTGTACATTCTTTTTGAAGGCTGGTGTATATTTGTTGTCAAATCTCTACTGAAAATTCATTGAATGCCATGAATGTTGGATGGAAGGGTCATTCCTTTTTTGATGGTTATTTCTCTTAATATATGTGTTGTATTTGTTAGAGATTAAGGTTGTATTGGAAACAAAGAAATTGGTTTTGTATATGGCTCATTGATTCATTTGTGTGTTGCATTGGTGTTAAATTGTGCTATTCATTTATGCATTGAATGCGTAAAAAATTGTGATTAAATCTACCCGCTATTAAAGCTCTGCATTGAGTTGGACAACCTTCATGTGCATTGATTGAGTTGTCGAGAAGGCTTGGTCAAAGGATTTTGAGAGGGGATATGAATTAATTCATGGGGAGGAACTTTATATGTGTGTTGAATGAAGTTAAGGTATGACAACTTGGATTGTACTTTGGTATGGTCGATCCAATTAATATATATGCCCATTAATATATGGTAGTCTCTTTAATCAACCTGAGCATCAACGTAATCCTTATGTTCTCAAATTATGCATGAAAGTTAGTTAGTTAGAGATCCATTTATATGTTGTAGATTGGGAAGAATTGCATGTGCTCATTCATTTGTTCAAGTCCCACTTTATGATGTTTTATCGGTCCCTTTCTATGTTTATTTAGCAATCCCTACAGCAATAGCATTTGCCTATTCAATTTCATGGTGGCATTAAGCAGAGGAAGGTGTTGAGTGTGGAAGATATATATTTGTTGTGGGAAGATTTTTCTCATAAAGAGGCCTTTATGATTATACACTTTTTAATGCTTAAGCTCCTTTGGTTTTCAGAGGTGATATCCACCATGTATGCATGAAATTCATTCCATTCGGGATTACTTTAATTATGAAAATAAAGATTGCAAAGATATTTTCTCAAGTTGATGTCTATATTTTTATCATTATGTTATCATTCGCTAACTTGATTTGTTGAGAATATGGCAAGAATTGATGATGCATTAGATTTGTTCAATACTCTAATACATTCCACTATTCATGGAATGGTAAAAGTCATCAAGAACACCCTCTATGATATTAAATTATGTCTACAATATGCATAAGAACAAATTGATTTTTTGGATCTTGAATCTTAGTTGTAGCAGGAAGAATTACAAAAATGGAGTCATCATTCTAAACTTGTTTCTGTTTAGAACATTGAAACATAATCCCATAAATAACAACTCAATAATGTTACAGATTTAGATCCAGTGCCCAATGAAACAACACGGTTACATGCAGATGCATAAGTTTAGTCTGCATGATCCAGGTGGATGTTGGTGGCCACCCACCTATCCCACTTAGACTCCCACAATTGTCTCTTTCAGTTTTTTAGTTTCCTTAATTGTAGCATAATCTACTATTTTTAGCAAATTTTCGGGTCTTGACTTCCCTGAGCTGTTTTGAGGCCCTAAACGACGTTTTTTGGGAAATATGGGAGCAACCCAAAGTTGTAGTTCTTGGATAGATATTTGTAACGAGATATTGTGCATGTTAAATGAAGATCGTATGCCAAAGTTACGACCCCAGGAATTTATGTACCAATTTACCCAAACGGGGCTCACAGTTTGTCATTTCATCTTCTAGGGTTAGGTTTTTGGATGTTTAGGGTTTTCCATTTTTTCTCAACAATGAACAGGCCTTCAAGTCTCATTTGTAACATAGTTTAGAAGCATGTATCCACCACATCTCTTCTCAGAGATAAACAACCATTGCCCTAGTTGGTTTATTTCCATTTCTGTTTGTAAGCGTATTTCAGTATTTTACATTAACGAAATGAAGTATTATTTCCACTGCATCTTTGTATTTATGGTTATATCTATAATTTGTTGTGTTCCTATTTAAATTCAGATCAGTGGTATTAGAGGGGTGTTCTCTTTCTTTGTCCTTCTTTGCATGTTCCCAACGAGGTCGGGATATAAGGAGTTAGGGCTTGAACTGGTTTAACCTTTGCAAGACCAACCTTGAAAATCCTGATCGCCTCTCATGGCAGATGAAAATAAAGACAAGGGGACAAGAGATCCTATCAAAATCTTACTCAAAGAATCCCTTGAGCGACAAAGGAACATAATTATGGACAACTTTGCCTAGATCCTTCAGTGGCTACCCAAAGGCGACGCATCAACTTCAAACAGCTACTCTGGAAATGCCACACCCTTTAAGGTATAAATTAATTTTGAAATCCCCATATTCAAGGGTCAAATAGATGAAAATGCCATAGATAAATGTTTAAATCTGCTAGAAGGGTATTTTTCTATTCATAAATTTTCCAGTCATGAAAATATTATTTTCGCTCTTCTCAAAGCAGCCCCCCATGTCAAGGACTGGTGAGAAAACTACTGTGAGTTGAAGGATGAAATTACAGGCTCACTATTTTCAACCACACCCACTTGGAATTCATTTCGTGATACCATCAAGGAGCAGTACTACCCTATCAAAAGCTATAGGATAAATACATAAAGTGGACCACGCTGTGATAGGGAAGGGACCAAGATGTGTTGAAGTTCACAAACATTTTTCATACCCTTCACACACAGTTGGGTATCAAGGATTCTGAGCTACAATTGGAACTCAAATATCACAGCTGCCTACATAAATACATCCAGGAAGAGATGGAGTTCCTGAACATCTCATCGCTCAACATGATGTACCAATACACTGTCAAAATCAAGCAAAAGTTTAAACAGAAGAAGCGAGACTTTGGATCTATGAATCCAAAGACTAAAGGACAAAGCCAAGGCAGGGTGGCCAAAGATAACCCATCGAAGCCGCAAGAAAAGAGCAACACCACGAATTCAAAGAAGGACACAAGAAAGTGGTGAGTTCCATAATAGCTCCACTCACAACACAAGTGAGTGTCAAAGCAAGCAGTCACTGGTGGCTGAGTTGAAGGCTTCCAAATCAGATGTATGTTCCGACCCTGAGTTAGAACCTAACAAGGGGAATGGAAAAGGGAAGTAGATCATTGATGTGGATCCTAGCATCACTATTTCCACTGCTAAGATATAGAAGAATGAGCCAAAATATCTAGAGGAGGGGGAGCATCTTTCCCACTCAAAGATGTGGGTGAAGGGTTCGCCACTGCAATTCATTGTCGACAGTGGCAGCCAAAAGAACCTCATTTTAGCAGAGGTCGTGAAGCAGTTGGGCCTACCAACTACACCACACCCACAACCATACAATATTGGGTGGCTTTACCAGGGATGAGATCTCCAAGTTCGCCAACAATGCCGCCGTCCCTACAACATCAAACCCTTCATAGATGAGTTATTGTGTGATGTTGCACCTCTGGATGTTTGTGATGTATTATTAGGCGAACCATACTTGTGGAGGCGACATGTTGTGTATGAGTCAAGGGCTTGCACTATCATTATTTCTTTGTGTAATTCATTAAATATGATACTGGATGTAGCCCCACCTACTTCCACCTCTTTTATCACTGCCAAGAAATGCAGCAAGCTCATATCCCGGACTAGGAAATTCATTTTTTGTCTAGTTTGCTCCCAAAGTAAAGGGAAGATTGTTGCCGCACCCATGACCCTCGCGAAGGGTTCCTCCATGCAGCAGCAACAACAAATGGATACGGTCATCTTCTCCTCACCCATAAGGGTACCATTGCACTGTCAAGTCAAGTTTTCATTTGATCTAACTCCTAGAGCACCTCTATCCAACGGGCTGATATATCACCTCTCCATTTTGAAAAATGACAAGTACAAGCAGTGACATGGTCCTTACACCAGTACCAAGGTTGTGGGGAATAATGATTTGGAGCATAGCATTCCCCCATTCCTTCACTTGCAATGATTATTCAATGTGGACCACCCTCTACCATGCTTCCCACCATTACTGGACACGCCAAAGATTACAAAACAACTCACCAGGGACCAAGTTCAGCGGATGGAGGAACTCAACACAATGGGGACCATTGATTCCTAAAGAGGGAGGAATGATCTAGGTAGATGTTAGTGGCCACCCACCTATCCCACTTGGACCCCCACAACTATCTCTTTCAGTTTTTCAGTTTCCTTACTTGTAGCACAATTTACTATTTTTAGCAGTTTTTCAGGTCCTGAACTTCTGGAACCGTTTTGAGGCCCTAAACGACGTTTTTTGGGAAATCTGGGAGCAACATGGGTCCATGAATTGATGTTTCCTTGTCTAAAGTTGTATTTCTTGGATATATCTTTCTAACGAGATATTGTGCGCGTCAAATGGAGATCGTATGCCAAAGTTACTACCTTGTGAAGTTGATGTACCAATTTACCCAAATGGGGCTGACAGTTTGGCGTTTCATCTTCAAGGGTTAGGTTTTTGGATTTTAGGGTTTTCCATTGTTTCTCAACAATAAATAGGCCTTTGAACCTCATTGTAACACATTTCAGAGGCATGTAGCCACCACATCTCTTCTTAGAGATAAGAAACCATCACCCTAGATGGTTTATTTCCATTTCCATTTGTAAGCATATTTCAGTATTTTACATTAATTAAATGAAGTATTATTTCCTTTGCATCTCTATATTTATGGTCATATCTGTAATTTGTTGCATTCTTGTTTAAATCCAGATCACTGTAGTTCCCAAGCCCATCATCAGACCTTGGGAAGAGCTTTTCCTTAACAAGCATAGAACTGGTCTTGGATAAGAAAAGGATGTGTCCTTTCATATTCCAGAGTACTAAGAGCCCATCCAGTTTCAGAGTGATGGCTTTTTTCATGGAAATTCACCTTAAGCACCATCAGTTCTAGATTCTTCTCCTCCACATTCGCAGTCAAAAGTTGTTAAATGCCAACATTGTGACTATGTTGTCCATATAAAATATCATTGTTTTGATATTCATGCATGAAAGCATTGTGGTTAGCATACCCATTGTCCACACATATTCTTAAAAAATAAACCTCTTGCAAGAATAAAGATTCATCTTGGATGGATCACTTCTTGGCAATTGACTTCAACAACCAGGAATATTTTTTCTCATACAACAGGTTCTCAAATATTTGAAAGTGTTACAGTTGATTTTTCTGCGTCATCTCACATTATATCTCACAGGGGGGAAGTGATGGTCATCTACAAGCTTCAAAGCCACATCAAGCAAGCCTGAGCTACAACCTGCCACCAGATTCATATTTGTAGGCAGAGACAAAGATGCCCTTGAGCATGCCTTTATTTGATGATCATGCTTAAACCATCTATGTGAAGTTGAGACATCTCTTTAAATAATTGGGGGCACTTCCTCTAGTAGAAGACTTCAACTTCTTGCCAGTTTGAGAAGAGTTCTAGGAATTGCATTAAGAATTCTAGAGTTGGTGATCATCCTTAAACCATCGTAGTTTGATACCTCCCTTTTCAGGTTGAGGTTCTCCCTTTTTATGCGGGGTGATACCTCCCTTTCAAGGTTGAAGGTTTTCCTCTTCAAAACATGAGAGCACTTCCTCTAGAATAAGACCTTAGCTTCATGCTAGATTTGGAAGAGTTCCGAGAACTACACTAAGTGATGTAGTGTTGGTGGTCATCCTTAAACCACCCCCTTATACAAACATTTTAGAGAGCACATTCAGATTAGTGTTGCCATGCATTTTTTCACATTTTGTATTACAACTCTCTTCTTGGAATCATACACACCCCTTTGGATTAAGGTGGGGGGGGGGGGATGTTGGACACCTAATCCTATATGGATTTTTATGGAATGTGAACAACAACCAGAGTCCAAGAGATGTTGGAAGATGAATCCAACAGTCATGTACAATGTATTATAAATGAACATCTTGTGAATATTAAAGGTAATCTAATGCCTATCATTTACATTAGCTATTTACATTCCATGTTAGTCTGACAATGAGTTCTCTTTTATTTGGTTAATTTGGATTGCTAGATGGTTTTGAAACTAAGTGAGGTGGTCTCTTAAGAAGAACATAAGGCCTAGGAATCCCTGAACTAGAGAAGGTGGGATTGTGATAAAGATAGATTTTGTGTACCTTTTTGGGCTTAGGAATCCTCAATCGGTGAATGGTGAGATATATAGTAAAGCCTAGAGGTGCATTCCCTCGATCATGCAGGAATCCTCAACTAGTGAATGGTGGGATATACGGTAAAAATATTGAACGATGGAGTCTCGATTAGGCCTAAGAATCCTCGATTGGGGAATGAGGATATACAGTAAATACTAGAGACTAGGAGACATGAAAAGTCCTCACGGTGTAGGTGGAGAGATCCAGGGGCATCCATGCTTCTTTAGGGCATAGTGATCCAGAGGGGATTGTAGTAAAGCCTAAGAAAACTTGGATTGGTTTTGTTCTTGTCCCACATTCATGATTGGAATATGGCACTGGGGTGATTGGATGAAAGAAAGATTTGGTTCAACCCAATCTATGGTCAGGTGGTTTGTGGAATTCCTCGACCTAGTTGGATATTGCATTCATTAATAAGAGCTCTTTCTCCTTGGTATTTCATGTGTAAATGTGCTAGCTCATATGTAATTATGGCTATTGTATCTTTGTTATTTCTATTGGTTATATACTTGCTATGAGTATGTTTACGATAGACTTGATGTATGGATCTCATAATTTTTTGATTAGAAAAAAAGAGTTTACAATGCGTTTACAATGAATATATTACCTAATAGATGATAATTCAACTATTTTGATAAGGAAACAATGCTTCTTTATGAATCTCAGATAAGTGTGAGACCCCTATGCTCAATTATGTTTTTATGACCTGTAGATTACATATTTGTGACATGTTTGACGAAATACCTATCATGGCTAGTAGGGGTCATATAAATTACATGTACCAATGATTGTATTAATAGCCTTGTTCCATTGTTATTTATCATTTCTGAAAGTTTCATGAAGTTCTGGGCAATGGCCTAAGACGTAGCGTTGAAAAGTGGCTCAGAATCCAGGGTTGCTGGCACATAACTTCCTAAAAAAGTCCACAGTCACTAGTATGCCTTGTTGTGGGAGAGAATATAAGGCCTTAGTCACATGCATGACTTGTCATGGGAGTGGATGAGGATCTAGATCAGTAAAATGTCAATTTGTTTAAGGGGTTGGTCACCTAGAAGGGTCAGTTGGCTCCTAAAGATTCTGTAGTATGTGTGGAAGGTCAGAATGGTTTTGTTTTGTCAGTTCCACTTCCTTAACTTCACATGGGGAGTTGACTCACATCATAGTAGCATCTCGTCACATATTTACCCCAGTGGAATGGTTAACTTGAGTAAATGTGGGAGGAGGATGTTACATCCAATTTTTCATATCCTTTTATATGTTGAAGGTTCATTTTTAATTTATTATGTGCTTTATCCCACTTTTTCTTCAAGGTTACTATTTCTTCTTGTAGCCTTTCACACTCCCTTTTTTTCTCTTTTATTTGTTTAAGTAGAATGTCTGCCACCTCCTTTTGTTCTTCTAATTCAAATTTCAACTTAACGTGATCCTTTGATTTTGACTCTTCTTTAACATATTTTAACAAAATATATTTATGTTTCCTATTCTTCTCTTTTAGTCTATCTATTTCCTCTAGGGCATTGATGAACTCCCCCTCAAGGTATACCTCACCTTGTTCTTCTTCTTCATATTCATTAAGTTCTTCTTCCAAGTCTTCTAGAGCCGCCAGGATAAATTGACTATCTCCATCCTCACTAGAGGATTCACTGGAATATTCAAATGTACTACTATCTTCTTGCATACAAAGACTTTTGTTTTTAAATATTTTATCTCTATGCATTTTATTAAACTTATTATTTTGTTTCCCTCGAGACTAATTTTCTTCTTTCCTATAAGGATATTTAGAGCCATAATGACCAACTCCTCCACAATTGAAACATTTAAATGGGATTTTTCCTTTGTACTTACCCATACCTTTCTTCAATCTTTTGATAAATTTTGTCTCTTATTTGTCAGAGTCTGAGCATGAACATTCCTTGTCTTCTGTGGATTTGTCTGCTTTAAAAGTTGCATCTCTGATATATGACTTTCCTTTTGAAAATCATCTGGTATGTTGTTAAAGGAACAAGTAGATGATCCCTGTTTAGAATCTCAAAATTAATTGTCTCTTTTATAGCCAAAACCTTAGGATTAAACTTTGAAGGTAATGACCTCAATACTTTTTTGGACTATTACATTCTCTTTGTTTGTTTCTCCTAGACCCATCATGACATTAAAAACTTCATCTACTATTAGAAATAACTTAGCAATATCTTTATCTTCATTCATATTTAATGTATCAAACTACATTCTATATACTTGTAATTGGGCCATCTTTACTTTGGTATCTCATTCATGAACATTTTGCAGTTTATCCTAGATTTATTTAGCTATTTTACAATGCATTACCTTAATGAATTCTAATTCACTTAATCCACTAAGAAGTGAATTCATAACTTTTGCATTGGCTGTAAATTCCAGTTTTTCATCATTATCACTACTCATTTCCTTTGTTTCTTCATAGTCTATCAACATAGTAGCCTAGACTTCTGCTCGAGGAGACATTAAATATGTCTTCATTTTCACTTTCTAGAAGAAATGATTTGCGCTAGTAAACAAAGGGGTTTTATTTTTTGAGAATCCTTCCTGAATAACCATTATAATGATTTAATACCTCCTTCCAATTATTAAACTGATGCTGAAGGAATCCACTTTGATACCAATTGATAAATGCTTGACAATCATTGAGAGGGGGGTGAATCAATAATTGTATCTTTCCAACTTTTAGCTCAACTTAATTTCCTTTTTCAAATATATTTTTATGTAATTAATGGCTTATGTATATGTTCAATTATTAATTGTTTCTTTTGCAGTTACCAAAGAGATACATTTGTATATGTACATATTCAAAATTCAAGAGCATTCACACAAGTGATACATTCAACAAGCAACACATGAAGACACCATATATAAGTGGAAACCCATAAAGGGAGAAAACCATGATTTTTTGTCTAAAATTGATTTGAAGGAAAGCTCCTACTCCCCTATTACAACAAATTTTCTATACGCTCCAACATATAGGAGGATGCTACCTCAAGGAAGCTCCAACTCCCACAAATTTTCTACAGGCTACAACCCACATGAAGCTCCTACCTCAACATGCTACAACCAATTTTTTATCAAGCTACAACTTGAAGGGAGACAACAACCCCTCAATCATATTAGAAATTAGATTTTTTGGTTACCTAGTATTTATCTTTGTTCTGAAATATATTTCCATCCTTTTTTCTGCTTCTTATCCTCTTTGATTCACTTCTTCAAATATGCTTCTTTTTTGCTACTCTTTCCCTTCTCTCTCTATCAAGTTGTGCACAAACTCTCTCATACAAATGGTCAACTCACTAACATTCTACTTTAATTCAAAATGATACCTTTTATATACAAAGAGTTGTCGACTATGTGTATTCCATGCAAGAATTTGAATTGAAGTGTTATCACTTTGTCTTCTAAGGTCACTCAAAATCTTCCTCTTCATTTCCAAAAGTGAAATTTATTTCAAGAATTTTGTAATATAAAGAAGGGATGAAATAATATAATCCAACGAAAATGATTGCAAAAGAAAAATCTTGAAATTTTTTCAAATTTGTATTAGCTACATTTTGATTCTTTTTCAGATTTGTACTACTCCCATTTTAATGGCTTCAAGCATTCTTATGTAAAATCTTCAACAAGCATATTGTACAAATGATGCAAGCATCGATTCTTCAAATGATGTCTCAAAATTCCATGTGACATATTTTTATTTAGATTGTGGGCTAAACTTTAAGAAAATTTAACAAAATAAGTAGAAAATAACATCTAACAATAATCAACCCTTACACATCAAATCATTTTTATCAATGTTTACACATCAACCTTCAACAATTATCAATCAACAGTAATTTCCAAGTCTTAACATTTAACAATGATTTTCAATAACTAAGCCCTAACATCAACATATATTTTGTCTTCAGTTGTTTTATCCAACTATCCAACATAACATTTGACATTACCATGTCCACTTGACATCAATTCCAACATTATAAACACCAGGGATTAGGAACTTGACTTGTGAATCTCACATGTGGCTATTATTGGTAATGATAAGCCTTCCCTATAAAACACCAAAATCATAAGTTATAAATAGTGTTTTTTGAAATGCATTTTATATTTATGAATTTATAATGTATGATTAATTAAATTTTATATAAATAAAAATTCTTAAGCAAAACTTACCATTTCATATGTATCATATTTTTTTGAAATGTTTTTTTTTACATTTGTCTTGATTTGTGGGTGTCATCCTTGGGCAGGGGTCATGCTAATATTCTCTTGTTCCAATTTTACTTTTTTCACATTCTTTTTATTGTATAATTAATTAACTTTTATGTAAATACAAATTATCAAACAAAAATTAAAGGCAAATTAACATTCCAGCAAATGAAAAGTTTGGTAAATAATAACATTTTTTAAAGCTAAAAATGATTTCAACTGCATTAGTTGCCATAAGCACCAAATCCCATGACTTCAAATCTGCACAAGATAACATATAAACTCCATGAAACCAGACTATTCATAGGCATCTAGAAAGGAAGATGATTTGGAGCCTTACACATTGCATTTCTGTTCAATCTAATATTCTAGCCACTTGACCATTGAAATATTCATTAAGATGAGAAAGAATGAATACCCCACAAAAATAGAATATGAATTACCTTGAACTAGTTTTTTTATTGAAGGAACTAGCTATGGCTACAGAATTTTCAGTAATGGCTTGATATGGACAGGGTTTTTGTGGTAAGAAGGCTTCGATTCATGTGGGCATTTATCTCCTTCAACCATGTAGGAATCTGGCGGTGCAACTTTAACATCATGGATGTTTTCTAATCATGGGACTTGAATATCTAGGATTGTTCACTACCTACCTAGAAAATCTCTTTCCATTTCCCATGATTGCACATCCTTTCCCACTCGTCATTCACTATGCCCCAATCAGAGCCAATAAGATGTTCGAGGCGATTTTTCTATATAGTAGATTTTAAGACATGGTCCAAAGAATCTATGGAGCTTTGGTCCTCACAATAATCTAGGATATAATGATGTAGGATTAAAAGTTGCTCCAGTTAATATTTCTTCAGTTTTCTTTAGCTGAAAAAAATCCAATACCCTCATAAATGAATATGTGTTTTAAAAGGGTTAACAAAGTGTGTAGGAATATGGGAAATATAAGTGAATTGAATTTCCTCAACTACATAGGGGAGGTTCTTCTATTGTTGTGCAGGGACTGATACTAGTTATAGTACTGGTCCCACACATCCATAAAAAATCATCATAAACCATAAAAAATATGCACATAAATAGTTTGTATTAAGTTATATAATTTAGTCCAAAATGGGCTGATATATTGATTGGGCCAACAAGTGTCAAACACCAAACCTTAACATTAGAATTTGACAAGACATAATTTCCCAAGTACCTCCAGCTCTGAATTACCAAATAAGTCAAAATGTACTACAAAAATTCCATTGAATTCTATTCAGGAGTACATCTATCCCATCAAACAATCACCCACTGATTTCCACTGGAGAAACACATTCCATTGCTCAGTAAAACATACACAAGAATAGCTAAAATGTGTGTTAGCCATATGTACATGTGTGTTTTACCATTCAACCTACCGAAGACAATAAATGACAACATTCAATTCACGAATTAGTTTAGAGGATGCATAAATGACACCAACCCTTTCAATTCAAGTATTAAACACACCAACCTTTTCAATTCAAGAATTAAACATAGGAAAGAAAAAGGATCAACCATGAAATATTATCAACCATTTGACCATGTACAAATCAATCTAGACTACACGTTTTAATTGGGAGATGGAAATCTGCCAATATTCCCTACCAATTAAATTATATATCAAAAAACTATAAAACATCAATTCTTATTGGTTTTCATTTCAAACATTCATTCTACTCATCAGTTGTTGGAGACATACAATCAGAGTGTTCAGACATTTTTACATTCATTTTATTCATCAATTTTTGGAGACATACAAATAGAGAGTGTGCACACTTTTGCATTCATTCTATTCATCAACTGCTGGAGACATACAAACAAAGTGTGTGTACAATGTTACATTCATTCTACTCATCAGCTGTTGGAGAGATACATGTTTGTTTTTGTTGAATAATGTTATCATCTTCGTTGAATAATGTTATTTTTGTTGAGAAACAAGGGTAAATTAAAACCATTATAGATAATATCACTTGTTAAATAGATCACAAGATTTGATTAGAGAATCATTTATATATGAATAAAAAACCCACCGATTTAGAAACCAATTTCAATCCCAATTTAACCTAAAATCTAACCCCTACAATTCAATATCAGACTACTATAATAGCAAAAAATATCATTTCACAGTCCTAAAGATGATGCATATAAATTTATAAATTTATAATCTCGAAGATTATGCATCCTAGACTATAGGATCATGTTTATTTTTTGAAGGAAATGAAGCAATTTGGAGGAGATCTGTGGCCTCCTGAAGGGAATGACCTAGGAACTTTATGAATTCAAAGAGAAATTTTTTATGTGAGGTAGATTCACTGTCTCGTTAGAGAAAACTTTCTAAATGAATAATAGATCCACTGATTTAGAAGTTCTCTTTTAATTATTATAATATCAAATTATTACAATATCAAATTAAGACAAGATAACTACAACACTATAGGAGCAGAAATAAAAGGAATTAGATAATTGATATGTAACAACTAATCATTTATTTCATTATGAGGAATAATATGAGAGAGGTGTTTAAGATCCTATAGACTGGCCCATAGACCATAAAATTCTATTTAATCATGATGATATTGTAGAGGTAGCAAATGATTTTATTTTGCTTGATTCCACTATTTTGCTCATGGCGGGGGAGGAAGAATAAGTGTAGGAGGAGGAAGTGTACTTAAATGATGACCATCCCTTTAACCTATCCCATACCAAGCTTAGAATTGTGTTTGATAATATCATGGTGGGTGTGAGAAATAAATACGAGATATGAAAAAGATTGAATACACTAAATTTGAGAAAGGAGAAGGCAACAAGGGGGCCTAAAAATACAAGAAGGGATGCACCTAAGGAGGTGGAACAAAGTTATAGAGGAGAGGAAACACTAAATGCCTACGATTTGAAAATACTAGCTATTCCAATTAGAGAATAACTGAAATTGGATAAGTTGGATAGTTTGGACCAGAAACTGACAGATCGCAATTTTGTTCAATTGATTTATGGACTAGTTGAGATTTTGCATACAAGGGGGCAACATTGAAGTCATATTGTGCACCATTAGGTGTGGAAAACACAAATTGTAATAGTTTTGAGAACATGCTATATTATCTCCATTAAGGTTTGTCAAGGTCCTACATAAACTTGTCTTTACAATGTTTGGAAATCATATACCAAGCGAATTAAATGTAACAAGTTGTATGGGTTCTGAGTTGAGAAAGAAAGTGTACATTTTGAATAGATCTGTATAGACAAATATATAAGGCTAAAGGTGTTTACGTTGAAAGTTGTGACCTACACTAATTTTATCATTGTATTGTCAGAGGGGAGTTATTTATGATCCCTGTGAGATTGTGAAAGCCAATCATGGTTTAAAGCTGAAAAGGAAAGTTAAATATAATTGGTACCAATTTGTTACTTCATCTTTATATAAACTCTAGTAGATTTTTAGTTTATAGGGTATGTATTTGTAAGGAAAGATCTTATCCTGAATAGAAAGGAGATACATTCTTATATTTATGTTAGTATTTAGAGGAACTATAATTAGATAGTATGATTTTTGTAAGATAAGTGAAAGAAGGAATTAGGTGTCAAGATATATTTTATATAATTTCGTTATAATAATTATGATAGAGTAGGACTTAGGCTTTGACCTAGGATTTCACTTGCAAGAACAAAAAGAAGTAGATCTAAACCCTTAGAGTTTTTGAATTTGAAAGGGAATAACTAAATAACCCTTACATAGAGAGATTACAAACAAGAAACCTTACTCTCTCTATATCTCTTTCTGATAACTCATATTTTACTAACTAGGAATACAATGAATGCCAAGAACAATGATTTGAGGACATAGAAAGCTAGTTGTACTGAAGAAATTGTTATGTCAAATCCATTACAAAAATAAAAAGGAATAGCTCTTCTTGATAACTCATATTTTTACCAACTAGGAATAAAATGAATGCCAAGAACAATGATTTGAGGACACAGAAATCTACTTGTGTTGAATAAATTGTGTTATGTCAAAGCTGTTACAAAAAGAAAGAGGAATAAATCTTCCTAATAGCTCATATTTTTACCAACTAGGAATAAAATGAATGCCAAGAACAATGGCTTGAGGACACGAAAATCTAGTTGTGTTAAAGAAATTGTGTTATGTCAAAGCTGATACAAAAAGAAAAGGAATGGCTCTTCCTGACAACTCATATTTTTACCAATTAGGGATAAAATGAATGCCAAGAACAATGATTTGAGGACATAGAAAGCTAGTTGTGTTGAAGAAATTGTGTTATGTAAAAGTTGTTACAAAAATAAAAAGGAATAGCCCTTCCTGGTAACTCATAAAAATATTCTAAGAATCAATAAAGAAGTTAAAATGAAAGAAAGGGTCAATGCCACTGTAACCTCAAATATGAACCCTGCAATTCAATATCAGACTACTATAATAATAATGCTTCAGACCTGATATTTTTCTACAGTTTGCAATAGGTCACTATTGAGGAGAAGTAAACTTACAAGTGATTGAAAACATACACTCCAATCATCAATAACATGCAATAGACCTTAGAAGATCCTCACACCCTAGATAAATCAATCAAATAAATCCCATAACCCTGTAAGATTAAATCTAGAAATAATTTTTATGTGTGAATCGTTTGTGTGAATCCTCACTATTTCTTTCTAGATTTCTTGTTTCTTTCTCTGAATTTAATGATTCCAAGCCCGATGTAGTATGAAATTTTATGTGTGAAAATCATTCCAATTATGAGTTTCATATTCGAGATGTATTTAGTTATAATATATAGATAAAGCATTGATTTTTGTTGCTCATTGATTACAAAGACCAACGAATTATGTTGTTTTTCGATACAGTTTTTTAAAATTAGAATTTCATGGTAACTCTGTAGGTTGTTGCAACCATGCAAAGAATTTATATTGCAGATCATACAAGGAATAGGTGGAGGCAAGGGGCGATGGGGGGGCAACTACGATCTAGTTCATCAGATGAGGATGGGGGGGTGATGTGAATGCTCCCAATAATCCCATTAATGTCATTGAAAAGGACACTATGGTTGTAGATCATGCTATCCCACCATCAACCATAGAGTCAACTTCAATCACAGTGCAAGGTGAAACTTAAACAAAGAAAATCAGTTCCATTAAAGGCTAGATAAAGAAAGACATGCTAGCTAAAATTGATGACATCGAGTTTAAGGGACATTCAATCCATTCATATGCAAAAAAAATTGTTGCCTCTAACATACATTATTGGAGAAATGGGTTGACTAATACAAAGTTTAGAGGGCCTGTTATAGTTATGAATGAAGAGGAGGAGGAAGAGGTAGTTGAGTGGTGTAAGTAAATGGCCCAAATGGGACATAAGTTAGAGCTTATACAGCTGAAATCCATAGTAAATCAAATCTGTCAAGGGAAGCCAAACCCCTTCAAAGATGAGTTTCCTCGTAAATGATAGTGGAGTGGGTTTTAAAAAAGGAATCCAGACCTTTTGCTACGTACAATTGAGGGCCTTGATATAGACAGGGCTTTAAATCTATGCCCTACAATTGTGTCCAAGTTCTATAACACTCTTTCTGATCCATATGAGCAACACTCATATGCCCTAGACCTTATATGGAACTGTGATGAAACAAGATTACAAGTAGGTAGGAATTGTGGTATGTGGGTAATTGCAAAGAGAGGGAGCATAAATGTGCCTAAGATTTTTCCTAAGAGAAGGGAGTGGATCACTATTATTTTTTGTGTCATTGCAATTGGTTCTTCAATCCCAGGATTTTATCTATTCAAAGGTAAAACAACTAAAAGACTATACATAACTGTGAACTAGGTTCATGCATGATTGCACATCCCCAAGCATGGATGACAAAGGAAATCTTC
This sequence comes from Pinus taeda, assembly GCA_000404065.3. Classification (NCBI taxonomy): domain Eukaryota; kingdom Viridiplantae; phylum Streptophyta; class Pinopsida; order Pinales; family Pinaceae; genus Pinus; species Pinus taeda. The sequence continues at coordinate 39,436 of APFE030091492.1, forward strand.
CTAAATTGGCTTTGTCACTTTGTTGCATCTGTACGAGGTAGTGTCTCACCTGAAAACAAACACCTACCAATTTTAGATGGCCATGGAAGCCACATGGTTGTGTAGACAATTGAGGAGGCCAATAATTTGGGAATTGACCTATTAACATTTCTGGCTCATACCAATCACAAATTGCAACCCCTTGATGTCAGCGTGTTTGGGCCTTTCAAGAACTATTTTAGGGTTGAGAGAGCTTCGTGGATGGAAAAGAATCCAAGGGTGGAAGTAAAGAGGTTTGAGCTAGCTAAGCTTGCAATTAAATAATTTAAAAGGGAACTCACACCTTCTAATATCAAGGTTGGATTTAAGAGGACTGGTATATGGCCACTTAATGTTGCTACTCTTATGAATTATACTAGTTGTAGCTAAGAATTTTATGTGGAAGGTCAAGAAGCATAGAACTCATAAGACCATGTTGATGGTCAAGAATATGTTGCTGCTGCTGAAGGCATAATGTCCCTTTTTTGAAGAGAGCTTCTATGGTAATGATGATGAACATGTGAGTGAGATGCAGTTCAGTCATGAACCAATTGTCAATATCATGGAGGCTGTCACACCCATTGAACCACCGATCAATTCTTCATGTGATATTCCATATGAGGCAGTTGATCAACTCAATGAAAATGCAAACTTGATTTCAAATGATAATTCAACAAGATTAAATAATGTGAAATTGATCATGAAAACCAAAGTAAGCCCACCATCGTGGTTAGCAAAGGCCATGATGAATATCAACACACATAATGTGTCTACCACCAATATGGAAAGCATGGACATGCCCTCACTACCATCAGAGTTTAACACCAAAATTATTCATTATTTTGTGGACAATAGGTCAATGGAAGAGGAGCCTATTCAACATGAAGTGCCCGAAGAAGACAACAATGGGGGCCAATTAGTTGTCCCTGAGGTTGAAATCCAACTATTAGGTCTTGAGTATCATGGGACATCAAAACAGAGAATACCTGGTGCATTCCTAAAGTTACCAGTAGAGAGAGTGAAGACCTCATCAAGGCACTTAACATTAGATTTTCTGTGTTTGGGGAGGAGTTCATAGTTTCTCACATCTGAAGATTATATTGATGTATTCTTTCAGTCTAAATGTAAAATAAATGAAATTCAGGAATCTAAAAAGAGAAAGAAGGAGTTGGTCAAGGAAAAGAGATTTGCAAGGACTATAGTAGTAGAAGCTCGAGCAAAGGAAAGGTTGGAAAGACAAAAAACAAAGGGAAGATAAGGAACATCATGAAAAATTAGCAAGGCAAGAGAAGGAGGCAAGAAAGGTTCAACAATTGTTGGAAAAAGGAGTAGGGGTGACAAGCATGGAATACTATGGTCTAAGCCAATTTGAAGCAAATAGGATGCTCTCCAACACACTGGACCACATTGCAGAGCACACACCATCATACAAATACCTGATTAACATCCATGTCACCCGCTATCAACCAAGGGTTATTCCCACCTCTTATACCCCTGTTAGTGCAAATTTAAATCCTAATTGTGTTTATATAACACCTGCACTCAGTTTTGGGGTTAGTAACACAAGTGGACACTTGGGCTACTCAGTCCTTCCATGGCTACAAGGAAGAAATTTGAGTCAAGCATATGGAAACCTTCAAGCACACCCTAATCAACCAATATTGGGTAGTCCACCATAGTTGGGTCAGGTACACAACTTAGTAATTTTGGGCAATGCAGGAAATGGAGGCCATCGAATATAGGGGTGGCATGACATAATTTTTGTAACCACGTCGCAATGTAAATTTTGTAAGGATGCAATCTGTTGATTGGTTTGATAGTAGAAGCTATACTTCTACACAATTAAGGATTATTTAGTTCATCAGATTGAGGAATGTAAATGATAAAAAAATAGCATTCTCTTCTACTCAGTTACATCAAATTTTACTTGATTTGAGAATGTTTGTTAATGGTCATTTTTATGATCAAGGAACAAGGGTAGATAAACAAAAATCAAGAATTTGAACTTTGTTGTGATAATATGACCTGTAGTAATTGAACTCTGTCTGGATAATTTGATCAAAGTTAGATAAATTGAATTCAAGAATCTGATCTCTGTTGAATTTGAATTTGAATTCTAATATGAATTTTTATTTTATTTTATTTTTTATTTCAATGTCAGGTTTTTATGTTTTTTTCAATCATCAAAATCTACTCTTTTATTTAGAGAAAACCGCTAACCCTAAAACAATAAATCACTAACAAAAAACAACCTAACAACATAAATGAATATAAAGAAATGAATCACTAACAAAAAAACAAGCTAACAATTTAAATGTATTATACTGTTGATAACTGCTAACAATTTATATTGCTAACAACATTATACTGCTAACAAAATTAGGGGAGGGATGCCATTAGGTAAATGGGTTTGTGTAAACTAGTTCTAATGCCATTGAAAATAGGTGAGGTGTCGTCTGATACCTGTCCTCCAGCAACTGACACCTGTCCTCCATGTGTGGTGATCGGTTCAACCAGTTTAGGGAAAGTTGAGTTCCCTCCTCATTACATTGAATGGCCATTGTTTTGTCAGCTGCCTTATTCTATTCGGGCCTGCTACTTGGTCATTTCTAGTCCTAGGTACATAGTTCCATACAACAACATACAATCCCTAAAGTTAATTTAGAATATGGTAGAATTCCTTATGACAAAAAATATTCTTCATAGAATGCACATATTTTTGCCAACTTTAAGTTTGGGATTTCTCATTATCATGTTTTGTTTGAAAAAAATTCAGCCCTTTGTGCCTTATAATTAAAGAAAATAGTATTATGAAAGAAAATCTTCTTTATGGGCATTACAAGTATAAAACTGTCATGAATCAACAGATACGTTCATACTAGATTTTCTAGTAGAGGAAATTGCTAACCCTGTTACGTATGAGTGCAAAACAAGATCAAATTTTTCAGTGAAAATTTTATCTTGCTAACAACATTATACTAATTGCTAACTGCTAACTACTATACATTATATTAATTTCTAATTGCTAACAATTTATATTGCTAACAACATTATATTGAATGACATAGTTCCATACAAGAACATATAATTGCTAACAATAGTATAATGCTCACAACATTATAATGAATTACAAAGTTCCATACAACACCATACAATCCCTAAAGCTAATTCAGAATATGGTGGAATTCTTTATGACAAAGTATATTCCTGAAAGAATGCGCATATTTTCTCCAGCTTTAAATTTGAGATTTCTCATTATCATGTTTTGTTGAAGAAATTTTAGCCCTTTGTGCGTCAGAATTAATGGGCATTACATGTATACTAGGCATTATAAACTAAATTCAAGAATCATGAATCAACAAGCATTTTCTTCAAGCCAACAATAGTTTCTTCAACATAACCACATGGCATAAATGGAATAGGCCTAGGTGTTTCGCCAGTCATTTCCAAAAAGGCCTTTAATACATCTAAAAACATAATGTAAACACATAATTGATCAATTAGAGTTGAATGAAATAATATGATAAATTAGATGATGACATCTCTAATTGTAAAATGGTTTCTCCAACTCCATCCCAAGCAAATGATTTAGGTACGTTTGCTTTCAAAATGTCTATAACATCTAGTTCAAGAAATCAAGGGTAAAACAAGGGTAAAACAAAGTGATGGCTTCAAATTTAGGGAATAGGATAGAGTCTTCATGCTTCAAACCGAGACAACAACAACACAACAAAGCCAAATGGCATGAACAAATTCTCATTACAACATATAGAGCCACACAATAGAACAAAATGGCATGAACAAATTATCAAGCCACACGGAAGTGCAATCTTTTGAATGTAGAACTTGAAGATCCACATGTGCAAATCTTCTTCTAAAATGTAGTGAAAATTCAGGCAGAGGACCCAAGTAATATCTCCACTCGGAAGGAAAAATAAAACAATTCACTTGATGATAAAACCAAAGTATAAAATCCAAAAATTATATGTAGTAAGAAAAAAACAGAGAAAAAGTATTTAATGTAATAGTAAAGTCACACAATAAAAACTCAGAAATAATGCATAGTAAGAGATAGGGTGAAACAAACTAATGCACGGTAAATGTAAAAATTGAATTTCCTAAACAAAAACATTTCTTTTCATTACATTTTCAAATATTAGAAATATATTCATGTGAGATGGAGATTGTTGCTGCAGTTAAACATTGTATGTAAAAATACAAGATTTTAGAGATATTTTAGATTTACAGTGTTAAAATATCTGGTAAAACAAGGGTAAAATGGAGGCTTCAAATTTAGGGAACGGGACAAAGTATTCATGCTTCAAAACAAGACAACAACTACATGACAAATCCAAATGACATGAACAAATTCCCATTACAACATATAGAGCCACACGACAGAACAAAATGGCATGAAAAAATTGTCGAGCCACATGATAGTGCATTCTTCATGATTCAAACCACCAAACCCCACAATTTACAGAGTCTTCATGCTTCAAACCCACTATTTACACAACCCACAAAAACCCACAATTTAGAGAAGCTGAAAGTGTTTAAAAACACAGGCATATAAGCACAAAGGCACAATAATCCAACAAGTTTAATGTGTTAAAAAACAAAGGTACACATAGGATGGTAGGACAATGTCCTACCTTCTTTGATGACATCATCCATGCCAACGTGCCACAGGAACCCCAACTCCAACTGCAAACCACAGAGTGACCTGCAAGATAGACATCCATAAAAACCTCAAAAAACCTACATAAAAGGAACAAAAATCGCCAGTATACTCAGAAAATTACAAATTTACCTGATAAAACCCTTCGGAGCATGAAACTTCCATAACCAACACTATTCTAAGCTAAATCCACCATAAGGACCTCTGTGGATGAATAACCAGGTGAATACACCATACAGGGAAGAGAAATGGGCCCAATATTGCAAACTAAACTCTAGACAACAACGTCACAACTTCTCAAAGTAGTAGAAGAAAGAGACCATAACCCATTGTCTGCAGGGCCAAGGATGGGCATGGCTACAAGTGGAACACTAGCAATTCCACACAAGTACCTGGGAGAAGAAACAAGAAAGTAACATGCATGAACAGAATAAGGCAACCGACGGAACAATGGGCAATCAATGCATTGAGGAGGGGACTTAACTTGCCCTAAACCGGTTAAACTAGTCACCACACATGAAGGACAGGTGTCAGTTGCTGGAGGACAGGCTTCGTACAACACCTCACCTGGTTTACATGGCATCAGACATGGTTTACATGGACTCATTCGCCTAATGCGTCCCTCCCCTATTGTTCTTAACAAAAAGACATTTTTGTTGTATGTGTTAATAATTATGGATATGAAAGCCATCATTGCTCTACACGTTAATAATTTGGGGAAAGGTTTTGAATACTGTTTGTACATTACTATTGTTCGCAAGCATGAGAGTGCCATCCATGAGTGTCTTTATTTGGGCATGGGCTTCCATCGTATCTCTAATTTCTCCTGTTTGGTTTTTTTGGTGAAGTTGTTAGTTCTCTCATTTTCAACTTTTTTTATTGGGTGGTCAGGTTTTTGTGCACACTTGGAAGTATATTTTTTTATTTTTATTTTTTAATGTTAATTTAGTAAAATTTCGAATATTAATGAAATTATATACTAGCTTAGATCTATTTAACTATGCATTTATCAAGCCCGAAAAAAATCAAATCTCTTTTTAATCTAAAAGAGGTTTGTATCTCAAAATATTTGATCTCAACACTTAGTAGATCCAGAGTTAAATGTGTATTAAACTTTTTGATATATTTTATATTGATAATTAAATTAATGTTAAAAGAAATAACTATATAGAAAATATTAATATAGATAATTTTTTTTCAAAAATTGAATGGGATAAAAGCTAATCAATAATGAATATATTATTTTATATTTTAAAAGAAGTCAATATTCTTGATTTAAATATAGTTAAGTGGCCCAAACACACTATCTCCCACCAAGTGAGCCTCTGACCTAACAATCTTGATTTTTATGAAGGAAAACCCAAATACTTTCCTCCCCTATCACCTAGGTCTAATTTTAGACTTTATCCCTAGGCATATGCATGCCTATCCAAGTCTTAGAGTGTTATGTCCATTTACATGTACTTAAAAGAAATAATTCCATATTCAAACTATATTATTTATTTGTTATGGTCAAAGAACTAAGCCACCATCTTCTATAGCCTACACCAGTGCTCTCCTCATGTGGTTTCATTGCAACCAACATGCTAATCTATTTTTCCCCTTTATGTTGGCTTTGGTCACATCTGTTTGTTGAACTAGTGATTCATGTCATCTCTAGGTAGGTCCTCCATACACCACTCTCATCCCCTTTTCTACTTGAGAAAACACTATAGTTCTTCCTTCACCAAGTAGCAACTTCTCCTTTTTGGCACTTTGTTTGAAACTAATACCACTTGTAAATAATCAAATTGATATATCTATATATATATATATATATATATATAATATATATATATATATATATATATATATATATATATAAAAGAAACAAACTCCAATTAGGAAAAAATCAACCAACAATAAATTTATTATCTTATGGCTTAGAAACAACCAATATAGTTGACTTAAATATAGCCAAGCAAGCCCAAAACCTTGTCCCCTACCAAGTGAGCCTTTCACTCAACTCTAACACATTACAATGAAAAATCAATAACAAATTGAAAAAATTTCATTACATGTAATATCATAGGCGCAGTACCAGAAATTATGAATATTAAATACCCTATAATGGTTGGTTTAATAACTTTCACTCTTTTATTAAATCAAATTTACCCAATAATTTATCTTTTATAATATTTTTTCCAACACAACCCAAAATATTCAAATATTGAATTATACTATTTTTTCACTCAATTAAGTTAGGGTAACACTGAATTTTATGTATTATAACCTTATAAGAGTATTGTAGGGATTTGAATATTCTAAAGCAACTCGAATCATTTATCAAGTTTTGGACATGAAAGTAGTGTTGATTATTTATCACCAAAATATTCAAATCTTGAATTATACTAATTTTTTTCACTCAATTAAGTTAGGATAAAACTGAGTTTTATGTACTATAACATTATAAGAGTATTGTAGGGATTTGAAGATTCTAAAGCAACTCGAAGCATTTATCAAGTTTTGGACATAAAAGTAGTGTTGATTATTTATCACCAAAATATTCAAATATTGAATTATACTATTTTTTTTCACTCAATTAAGTTATGATAAAACTGAGTTTTATGTATTATAACATTATAAGAGTATGGTAGGGATTTGAAGATTCTAAAGCAACTCGAATCATTTATCAAGTTTTGGACATAAAAGTAGTGTTGATTATTTATCATTTACTCGATTTAAGGAATTCAATATAAAAACATATTAACTTTTTACATAATTTCTTCTATTGTACGAGGGTTTCAAGGAGTTTAAATTTCAATATTTTAAAAATTATTTTATTGAATTGAGGTTGTTATTAAAAGATTTTACAGTTCAGTGTGAGGGAGGTAGTGTAGTGTAGTATTTATAAATGTGTGTAAATATTTTAATGCTAGTTCAATAAAAATTTAGAGTATAGGAGAAATGTTGTAGTGTTTATAAATGAGTGTAAATATTTAAATATCTATTTAATATATAAATTTATTTCAAAAAATAAATTTAGTATAGGGAAAATGTTGTAGTCTTCATAATGAATGCAAATATTTAAATATATATTCAATCCAAGTTTCTTTCAAAGATTATATTATATCGCACGGATAATATAAATAAACCAAATATATATTTATAAATAAATATATTTAAATATATTTGTGTAGAGTTATTGCTTATCATAATTTAAGCAAGTTTTCATACTAAATAAATAAGATTCATAGATAATTTAACCATATTAATGATGAGATTTAGTATACCACATTGATAAATTTCTTAGCACATAAAAAAATAGAAGTTAAAATTGATGGTTCATTCACTTAATATCTATTTTTACAATAAACTTTTGTACACAAAATACACATAGGATAAAAATAATATTATTTATTTATTAATATATATAAAAGGAACTGGAAATGAATTCACATTTTATTATATATGTATGATTACAACCATTATATTATAATCATATAATTTATAATAATATTATGAGATTATTTGATAATAGATTTAATATAAGTTAGATATCTTATAATGTGATATTGACATTATATTAAGTTATTTGAGATAAGATTGTTGAATGCTTTGGAAACAAAGGTGATTTTTTATTATGAAATTTATGAAGAATTTGCCACTAATAAATTTCAAGAGGATATAAAAAGACATGAAAGCTACCATTAAAGACCGGTTTAGACAATTCTATCCAATTTACCCTTACTTTTATTTGAGAAATCGTTGCAAATTTAAGTATCTAAATAATATAAAAAAATTAATGCCATATAGATTTTACATTAATATTAAATTGAATATTAATATTAAATCTTTAATATTAATATTATTAAATTAATATAATGTTAAGTTTATTATATTAATACATATTAATGAAAGCTTAATTATAATATAATTTTTATATTAAATATTAATATTATAATATAATATTATGCACAAGATTAATAACATTGTAATGTTAAGCATATTATAATGTTTAAAAATAAAATTATATAATATTTATGTAATATTATATAATATAATTTTTTTCTCGGTAAAGACTGTGCTAATATATTAAAAAGAAAGGAAAAATATGTACAAGAGGATACACTTCTGAGGGAGCTGTAGCTCTACCTCTCTCAAAAAAGCTTTGCAGAAGATGCTTACATCGAAGAACAGAGTCTACAAAAAAATGCTGAGACCTCTGTCTATCAAAATTTAACAACATGAAACTGAAAGTAGTAGATGGTAAACAAAATTAGAGGGCCAAAAGAAGGTGCAACGACTGTCTGGAGAGGCTGCTGGATCTGTAGTCATGCAGTAGTGGATCGAAAAAACTGAAAATCATCCCTGAGTCTTCAAGAAACTTACTTGGAGTGTGCATTGTCTTGTTTCCCAACCTCGTCCTGGGCGCTGGAAAGATTGACCCATTTGATCATGACGTTGTCCTCCACGTCCGTCAAAGTTCTACCAGGTGGTAGAATAGGATAGAGGAGATTTCCAGTGAAGCGCGCCGACTCACTGTCAATTGTGGGCTCTGTCAGTGGCTGAGGGACGCTAGTCTGCCTCTGGGGAGCGCTCTGCTGGGGTTGGCGCTTTTCCGGGTCTGCCTTGTCCTGCGACTCTCAAAGACATCCAAATGCGCCTCCACCAAGCGGCTCTGTGATGAACTGGCAGTCCTGGAGGGAGAGTGTTATGAGGAAGCAGCCCCCGAATTGGCCTGATTGTATGCTTCTTCAGAAAAAATGATGGTGACCAGGGCAGAGATGGTCGGCCTGTTAAGCTGGCTGTGGAAATAGAAGCGGGCTGAGTCCAGAGAGCTGGTGAGAGATGGGCTAGAGTCATCAGAGGTTGGCATGGAGGGCGCGACCATGGCCAGAGGGGATAGGCGGCGAGGTTCAGGTTCAGGGCCTCCCCTCCCTCCCCGCCTTCCGCGAGGGCCAACAAAGCTTCCTCGCCTGGGCTTAGCATGCATATGGGGTGACATTTTAAACAAGGAAGGCTTACGAAACATAATGAAAGGGAGGTGGACACAAAATGAAAAGAGACGTGACAGATACCAGACTAAAACCACAACCACCTGAGAGTCTCGAAATCCCACCCAGGCTTGAGACTTCAACAGCAAGGAGAAGGCTTGTACCCCCCAACAAGAACCCACGTCGCCCTGAGCTGCCCAGATTTTTTCATAAGTTTGAAAATGCCACTCTAAAATGATAATTCGGCATTTACTGTCGAAAGAATCGAGCTGGAATTGGGGAATTTCCACAATAGTACTGAGCACAGTGGCGATACGATGAGTCCCAGGCTGCCTCTAAGAACAGGACTACCTGGGACCTTCCCCTCTACCAAGATTGAAAAAACCAACACAAAAGAGGGCAGAATGCTTTGAACCAGACCTCTGCATAGAATGTTTGGGTGAAACAGGGTGAAATAAAGACCCGTCCTGGCACTCCATTTCATGAATCGATAACATAGTACGCGGAGCTTGATGCTGCATTGAATTGCAGTTACTCACCTGCGTCGGGATTTTATGGTAGCCTGCCTCCGGCGCTACCTTACACCGTGAGAGCGTGCCAGCTGTTGGCTGCGCATGCCTCATGGATTCCACTTAGTGAATGCCAGAAGAGACACCCACATCTGGGTGTAATATTATATAATATTATGTTAACATTATAGAAAAATAATGTAAGGTTTTTTATAAAAGATAAAAGAATTTGGAATTAGAAATCCATTAAAGTCTCAAAATCAAGTAAAAATAAGAAATAAAAAAAGTTGAAATTTAACTAAATTAAAAATGAAAAAACAAGTATAAGGTTCTAACTTGAGTTTAGATTATTCTGACATTAAAATTTTGCTTCTTTAAGTGAAATAAATGCATTGATTTTAGTGTAGATGTTGATTTCTAATATTATTTGATTGATTGCACTTGATTCATTTATTTTTGTGTAAATGTTGATTTCTAATCTTATTTGATTGATTGCCATTATATTTTTCTTCTTTAACTGAAATAATTGCATTTGTTTCAATGTAGACACTGATTTCTAATCTTATTTGATTGATTGTACATGATTCATTTATTCTTATGTAGGTGTTGATTTCTAATCTTATTTAATTGATTACACTTGATTCATTTATTTTTGTGTAGATGTTGATTTCTAATCTTATTTAATCGATTGCAATTGATGCATTGATTTCAGTGTAAATATTGATTTCTAATCCTATTCGATTGTTTGCACTAGATATATTGATTTCATTGTAAATGTTAATTTATGATCTGATGTAGCTAAATGAAGGGTGAACATTTCTTTCAAAGTAATTAGATGAATATTTTTCATTGATTTCAATGTGCACATAAAGTAATTATTGAAAACATGCATTGATTTCTATGTTATAGGAATCGTTAGCCTAAATCCATATTAAATATAAATTAATGATAAAGAGTCTAGATCCGTCTTAGTCATCAATCTAGATCCATCTTAAATACAAATGAAAAACAAAGAGAAATTAAACAAATAAAGGCACAAGAAATGACAATTAAGGATGCATTTATTTCAGTCTACACATAAATTCTGATTTGATGTAAATAGATGGATGATATGCATTATTTTCAAGTAATTAAATTATCAGTGTGCATTGGTTTTACTATATGCAACATCTAATTAGTAACAACGAGCATTGATTTCTATGTTACAGTAATAACTAGCTTAGATCCATATTAAATATAAATGAGCGTGAAAAAGCATAGATCCATCTTAACTGTTAGCTTAGATCCATCTTAAATAGAAATGAACAACCGAAAGGGAAAGCCGACATAGAAATCCATAAGAAATGCTAGTTATTAAGGAGTGTCAACAACAAAGGGAGAAGAAAAGAGTATATCAACAAAGACAATCACAAAAATTGACAACTGAACAACAATAAGAACAAATAGAGGAAAAAATTGAATGGAAAAAAAAATCAAACATAATATCAAAGAGCATATCAACAAAGAAGGGCACAAAAAATGACAAATGAATAGTTTTAGGATCAAAGAATACAAGAAAAATAACAATGAAGAGGAAATCAACAAAAAGGTAGAGGGAATAAACAATTGAAGGGCATGAAGGATAAAGGAAAGAAAAAGATGAATAACAACATGAGCATAACCAACTCAGGCATATAATACAAAATGGAAAAGAAAGTCCTATGAAAAATTATGTTTAAAATATATATGCCCAAGCTCAATATGTAACTCTCACTGCTATGAATATTGCACATAAAAAATTTCATGTCAAGATTTATCAATAAGCTTAAGTTCAAACCTATCATTTGTGTGACGAATCATATGTCATAATTCGAGCATTTAATGCAAATACAAGTCCAATGTGCATGAAATGTAGAAGAGAAGGAACTCATCAAATTAATATTGGACATATTTAACATGTTTACAATGATTACATTAATCACAGGTTAGACAAATTTTGTGTGGCTATGCATGAATGAAACCAAACTAGATCCATCTTAACTCTATATTTGTCAAGCGTCAAGAGTGATCAAATCTCTAGAGGTGCAAACCTTTCCTTAAGGTTTACAATCAAAATTAAGCTTGCACCCCGAGAAATTTCATCCCTCTCGTCATTTGATGAATTAAGAATTAAAATGAATCTAAATTGGTTGAATTAATTTTAAAAACAAATAACTATAATTAAAAATATAAAATAATTACAAGGATTAAAAATTCCAAAACAATTTTATTCATTAATCAAGTTTTAGAGACAATAATATCTGATGATTTATAATTTATTTTAATCCTAAAAAAATTCAACGTGTAACTAAAATCAAATTTATAAAAAATATATCTTTGCATAAGGAATTCTTGCATATAAGTAATCACATTTCAAAATAACATTTCAAAATATTAAAACTTATTTTAAGTGTATTATTGCCTAAAGGGTCACTATTTCTAAGTACTCAAATTTCAACGTGATAAAATGCATGCTATTGATTTCAATACTAAAATAAATATTAAATATACTAAAAGAAATATTGAATTATGCATTTTGTTTAAAATATTTTATAAAAGAAGAATGCTCTAAGGAGGCTAAGGTTTGTAATCTATAATAATTGTTGCCAAACTTGAATTTTCTACTGATTTTAGTCCACTTTTTCTTATGAATTTGATTGGGTGACTTCATTTCCAACCTCCATTGACTTCCCTTATGAATCCCCATGTGGGGATGGGAGAATCCCCATCCTATAAGAAGGAAATTACTAGTGACAACCACTCTGAGGCCAATGGGTTTGGTGCAAACAAAAATGGAGGAAATCAAGGGGAGAATGTTGTCTTGGGGGCTTTATGGAAATATAGAAATAAGAATAGATGCCTAATGAAGGCCATAACTAATCCTAAATTAGAAATTCACTCAAATACGATTCAGAAACATATTCAATTTATGAAATATCATGCCATAATTTGAAAATTTGTGGGGTTTTGGCCTATTGAGAAGGACCTAGTGAAATTGATTCAAACTAGATGGAAAATAAAAGAGAAGATCAATCTGAAACAGGGAGCCAAAGGATTCATGATAGTGATGCTTTCATAGTCTAGAGGATTGAGATAGGGTGTTAAAAAATGACCCATATTTCTTCGATACCACTAGTTTATACATTTGTTTTTGGTAGGAGCACTACAATGTGGAGAATGTGAAGTTTTTGGCTGCCCCAATTTGAGTTAGATTGTTTTTGCTACCAAAATATTTTTTGCAACTTGAAATTATGGAAGTAATGATAATTCCATTAGATCCTTTGTTAATATATATGAGGGCAACAAGCATGTTCAATATGTCTCATATGCTAGAATATGCTATATATGAACATATCTCAACCTCTTCTAGAGTCAATTGAAATTTCTTATAGGGACAAGGTTTGCAATTAATCTTTAGACTACGAGCACATTCCTTTCTGTTGCCAGAGGCTCCATAAATATGGACATCTCTTTAGGCAATTTCCTATTACTAGAGCAGAGAAACAACCAACAAATTTTTCAAGTTAACCCAGATGGATTTCAACAAATTGCTACAAAATGTCCAAAGGGAACCCTCCTTCAAAAGGGAATAAATTCACACGGATAGAAGAATTCTCAAGGGACAACGTATTACCAAATAATATTATGAATTTTGATCCACTAGAAAAGGATAGCCAGTAGACAGGTCAAGCCAAGCATAAAGTTGTAGGGGAATTATCAGCCACTCTGGAGATAGAGGAATCCGTAATTCAAGAACCAATGACTATGCAATTTGATTAAGATGAGGAAAGCATTAGTCACGACGATCATATCTTGGCTAACTTGTTGTAGGAATGGTGAAATAAGGACTTATCATAGGTCTCAAAGCTCCAACTACATCAATTTCAACAAATATATTGTAGATTGAAGGAGAAAAAGAGAAATATGGAGGCGAAGTTACATCATGATTAAGGGATGTGGGTGTTATCTATAGGATAGTCAAAATAATAGAAGGAAATTAAAATAGAGTAAGAAGAAAAGGAGAAAATCCACCCAATAAATGATTTTAGTAGTAGGAGAAAATATGGTTAACTTTGCACAAGTTATGGTCCTTTTAGAGGCATTTACGTCAATAAAACATATTATTCAATGAAGATATTAATATGGAAAATATGTGGCATCAACCATTAGGGGCAACAAAGGTAGAGATAGAATAATTAAGGAGAAATCCTCCATTGCTTTGATTCAGGAAACAAAAGTCTCCTATGAGAAAATTTAAACTATTACAGAATGATATTGGAGAGGGTGTGAAGTAATGGTGGTAGATGTTAAGGGTAGTTCTAGGGGATTATCCATATTTCAGTATTCTCTAGAAGTAGTTTTCTCATATTGGGTATCCCTCCCTTGAATCCTCTCTAGGAGGTTCCAGTATATTGGCTTGAAGGAACAAGGGTGTCTTTCAGTGGTCTATGGACCTCATATTTTCATCGAGAAGTTGACACTCTTAGAAGATAGAAGGACCATTAGATCTATAACTTAGAAAACTTAAAATTCCCTTTCTTACTTGCAAAAAATGTCTATCCTCCAAGCAATCCACGTCACCCTATTTTCCTATGTTCCAATTCAAAGAAACGATATACATCAATAAAAATCCATTTTATATTAGAATTTTTTTCCTAAATAATCCTAAGCTATTATAATAACAACCTGATAATTGTGGAGCTAATTTATACTTTAATGGTTGATAGGTTTCTTGCCAATCCTAGAAATTTAAAAAATAATGGTTTAGAATTATGTGGCGCATTCCTCATCTCCATATGAAGATGTGAAAAAAAGAAGCAACCATGTACTAAAAGATATTTTGAGACAATGAACATGAAGATAACAATCATTTCTCTATGTTTAAGATGATTTTTCATATTATATATCAAACAAACAAAGATTCTTTAAAAGGAACAAACCTATGTTTGGGAAAAAGGGAATTCCATACAAGAAGAACACCTTCATTAACCATTCACATGACTAGATCAAATATTGTAACACTAGTAATTTTACATGGCTAAAACCCTATATGAGGGAAACAATCAATGACCATAGCCAAAATAGCCACTTGAGGCAATTTTATTAATGCAAAAGCAAAAAAAAACAGATTTCTCACAATCAATCGCCATCCACGAACCTCCATTGTTTTTAAATAGAGATCATGGACCAATTGGGTGTTAATTCAAGTATCAATAACCTTTAGTATCAAGGAGAATATGAGACATTGGATCACTATATATCTAAAACATATTGTGACCATCAAATTATAATGGAAATATTTCATATTAAAGAAACACACTAAGAAGCAGACTTTCACTTAATATACATATTAAGCCAAGTTGAGCCCAAATCACTCCTAAGTGTACAAATACCCTAACATCCCCCTTTTAGAAAAACTTGGGATATAATTGAAGGATTCACAAAGGTGACATAAAAGGAGAATGAAGGAGGCATTAGATTGTTTCACATTGAGTTGCCATGATGACAACTAGATGTCATTGATGTTAAAGGGGATGTCTAAGATAGCAACAATACTATTCATGATAACTATAGAAGAAATAGTACACTCTATGAAGCAGTATGATAGCTAGGATTCTTATCATATCTCATCAAGAGAAAGAAAAAGGATTCTGAATTTATTGAAGCTTTTTATTAAGTTATTCAGTCATAATTATCCTAAAAATAGTATAGTTTTTTAGATCGCATCAATACCTTTCCAACGGTATATCCTTCTCTGAAAAACTCCTCCTAGATGAGAAGTTATGGCCATTTCAAAATTTAGTATTAATTGTGGAGTCAAACTATAGGAAAAAACCCAAATTATTGATGTGTTATATATGTAGGTTTTAACCTTGTAAAAAAATTACCTGCATTAAAATTCTAAAAAAAATAGAAAACAAACACTGGCTAGAGAATAAAACATAAAAAATATATACACAGAGATTTTCCCCTAGATCCCAAAACCAGGACTACCAGATTGATTTTTCATTATATTCCTTTCAATGTTACAATACATATATATACACATGTTGAAGCATCCATAAAATCCAATCCATTAACCTTAGATTAGAACATAATCTTAGTTCCCTTGAATGGATCTACAAAATACCATGGACAGAAAAACATCATGCCCAAAACCATGTGCGAAATCCATGCACAAACCCATAGGTAGGTTCACCCACCTAATATAGGGTCTAAAAATATTTTCCTGAGGCGCTGCCCTAGACCCCATGCAGGGGGGGAAGCCACCCCCCCTGTGTGATCCGAACTTAAACAAGAACAAAACAACTTACAAATATGATCATAAAGATAGAGATGCAACAAAAAAAGACTTCATTTGATTAATGGAAAAATATTGAACTATGCTTAAAAACATAATGGAAATAATATAGCTCGAGCGATGATAGATTATCTCTGAGAAGAGATGTGATGGCTACATGCCTCTGAAATGTGTTACAATGAGGCTTAAAGGCCTATTTATTATTGAGAAACAATGGAAAACCCTAAACATCCAAAAACCTAAACCTAGGAGATGAAGTGCCAAAACTATGGGCCCTGTTTGGGTAAATTAGTACATCAACTTCTCAGGGTTGTAACTTTGGCATACGATCTCCGTTTGGATATCATAATACCTCATTTCTAAGACAAACCAAGAGGATGGTATAGGACATTTTTAGACTCTCTATTTCCCCTAAAAATGTCATTTAGGGCCTAAAAAAGGCTCTGAAAGTTCGGGACTCGAAAAACTGCCTAAAAATAGTAAATTATGCTACCATTAAGGAAACCAAAAAACTGAGAGAGACATTGTTGGGGGTTCAAGTGGAATAGGCGAGTGGCCACCTATATCCACCTGGATCATTCCTCCCCCCTTAGGAAGCAATGGTCCCCATTGCGTTGAGTGCTTCTGTGAGAAGGGGAAACTTCTACTAAACTCGGTCCCTAATGAGCCACTTGCCTTAGTGAAGGAGTTGGCCAAGTTTGACAACCCGATAGAGTTGGATCTTCTAGTGGAAACTGTTCTCGATCTATGTGTCCATGATCTGATCAGTGATGGCATGTTCCATGCAGTTTGGGTTTAGCTCTATTAGTGTGAGTTGTTCTACAACGTCATATGTGTCCAACAATGGTGGAAAATATTGTTGAAGGTGGTCTACATTGAACACTAGGGGCAGACCAAGGAATAATGGAATGCTAAGCTCAAAGGCATTGTCCCCTACAACCTTGGTGATGGTGTTTCGCCCATATCGAAGCGAGCAAAACTTGTGGTGGGGTCCAACAGGGTGCTACTTCTGCAAATGTAGCCAAATTTTGTCGCCCACCTGAAACTTGTGCGACACCTAATGTTGATCATGGTGCTACTTGTACTTAGCATTGGATCTATCCAATATATCATGGACCTACCGGTAGATGTATTGAATGCGCTTAATGAAGCTGTTAGCCCCGTCGTCTTCGGATTGGGCATGAGATGAATCTTCCTAAGTAGCTACAAATGGTATGGCCACATCAATGGGACATAAAGTCTAAAATCCCAACCGTACCTGAAAGGTGTTGTTGTCTATTGAGCTGTGGAAAGATCTGTTGTTGCTGTGCTAGACATAGGGAAGGCTTTCATCCCATGTGCATAGATGCTTTGAGTTGTACATGTGCAAAATGTGTACAATCATCCTATTGACAACCTCTGTTTTGCCATCAATTTGGGGATGGAAAGCCATGGACTTAGTAATTTTTGTATCTAGCATCGACTAGAGACTTGACCAAAATACTCAAAAATATGTTGTCCCAACTGAGACAATGGACTGTGGGATCCCAAAGTGTACCTACACTCACTCAAAGAAGATCTTAGTAGTGGCCTCTGCTATGATACTCTTCTTGTAGACCGCCTTGATGGCCATCTTAGAAAATTTGTCGAAGACCATGAAAATGAAATCGTTGACGTGCTTAGTAGAAGGAAGGCCCAACATGTAATCTATGGAGATAGATTACCAAGGCCGACTAGTTATAGGTAGAGGAGTATTCAGGCCTTGCTTCTTTATGGTTTGTTTGACAATGGCACAAGCATTGTAGGATCTAATGTACTTCCCAACGTCGTGACAAAGTTTCAGCTAATAAAAATACTTTTGCAAAACCACCACTGTTTTGTCTACTCTAGAATTTCCAGCGACCCGAATGTAGTGTGCATCCCAAATCATCTTGGAATCCTCACTTGAAGGAACAAAGACATGTCCTAGGTGGCATAACAATGCATCGTGAAGGTGAAAATTTGGAACTTGCTTCCCTTCCAAGAGTGTCTGGTATGTGCTACCGAATTCTGGATTGCTCTTGTAAAGATGCAGCCACCTCGATGTCTCGTGCCCATAGGAGTCGAGCACAGTGAGCAGCACCATGACCAGTGGTCAGTTGAGGCAATCAAAAACATCATTGGTGCTACCCTTCTTATACTTAATGTTCAAATGGAACTGTTTCAGGTAGGTGTACGATCTCTAATGGCGATAGTTCTGCGAATTCCATTGTGTTTGTATGAACTATAGAGGTTGGTGGTCTCTGTGGATGACCGTTTCCTTCCCCAGAATGTAATGCTTCCATTGACAACATGTCTACAAAATGGAATACATTTATTTGTTGTAAGTTGCATACTTTCAGACTATTTCTGAAAGTGTCTCACTATGGTAAGCCACTAGATTCCCATGCTGAGTAAGAACTGCACCAATAGCATAGTTGGAGGCATCTATCTCAATCTCAAATGGTTGTTGCAAGTTTGGCAATGTGGGCACTAGTGTAGAACATAGGCAATTGTTCAACTCGGAGAGTGCTTGCTGTTGGGTTTCAGACCAATTTTTTTTTTTTTTACTCTGCCCTTGGTGACTTGACTTAAAGGCCAAGTGATATGAGAGAACCCCAACACGAACCTACAGTATAAGTTGGCAAGACCCAAAATGCTGTGGAGATCTATTAGAGTGGTTGGGGTTGGCCAATCCTGAATGACTTGTATCTTTGATGGGTCCACATGTACACCCTGCTCATCAATTAAGTAGCCCAGATATTGAACTTAGGTTAGGCGAAAGGTGCATTCTCAAAGTTAGTACACAACTTGTGTTGTTGCAGGGTTTGAAGGACCTATCAAATATAGTGGAGGTGATCATCCCAACTATGAAGAATGTAAACATTGAAATGGGAACTGATATTGTTACTCGTTTTGTAGAGATAGCAAAAAAGTGACCCGATTTTGAAAAGGGGCGATGTAGAACACACACATTTTTTTAGAGCATAGTTTTTAGCACTTTAATTTTTTTTATGTACATTACGTTTTAGAATGTGTGATTTGCATGCTGATTTAAAGAAGTGGTGACTCTGCATCAGGCCTATTTTTTAAAATACCTATTTTTTGACTTTAAATTTTCTAATGTATGAAATGTAAATAATTATTTTTTAAATTTAACAATTTTTGAAATGGTCTTCTTCTTCATATTTTCTTGTTTTTATTTTTATTTTTTCCTTTTGTAGTGAGGTTTTATTTGTTTTGCATATTTAAGAAAGAAGGTCGATATTTTTAATTTTTGATATTCTACATATTTATACATTTTAATTAATTTTTCAATGAAGATGAAATAATTGTTTCTAAAAAGCAATAATTTTTAACAATTGACTAAAAAATAACCATTCAACATAAATATAACTAAAAAATTCCATATTTGATAATTTTTTTAATTTTTGCTAGAAATAACATGTCAAAATCAAAATTTTTATAGGAAAATTTTAACTAAAAATTGTTAAAATAATAGTTTTTTATTTATTTATTTATTTAATTTATATTTTTTAATGAATTTCATTTCAAAAAAATAATAATAGTCAATATTTTTTTTTTCAGAAAATATTGATTAACATAAAAATTAATGCAAAAATAACATAATACAAATATTGAACACATAACAACATTAATTGAATGCTTATTCTTCTTATAAAATATCAAAGTCAAAACATTACAAGTATAACTAATTAATAGTTACAAAAAATGAGCTTGATTTCCAAGCATAACTTAAATTTAATCAACAATATTATGCAATCCAAACTCCTCTCTAGAGTTTCATCATTGTCTTATTCCACAATATTTTCTACTTCCTTTTGCTCATTAATGGATCTTTGATGTCTGCAAATCTCCTAATGTATGCCTTTCCAATCATTCCATGTAATGGTGGTTTGGGTTCCTTTGCCCTTTTTGCCACACGTGATTCACTAAAGTCCCCTTTCTTCAACCCAATTTCTTGCATTGCATCTGAAAGAAATTGAAGAGCATTAATTCTTTGTTGAATAAAATTGCACTATATTGGATCTTTTTCAATGGCAATGAAATTTCTTCCTTTTTGAAGGCAACATGCTAGTGTTGTACCTAATTATCAAGCACATGAAGTAAATTAGTACAATGAAATATAAATTAAGAAATAAGATATTGAAATTCAATTCCATATAATAAAACTTACGTGAGCCAAAAAATAAATTGAGAACCCAATCTCCTTCATTTGAACATATGTCTATAAGATAGTTAATCAATAACTGTGGTTTTTGATAGATGTTAACTATCTCCCCTTTTGCTTCTTTGTCTTCATATGTTAGTTTTCTCACAACAACATCATAAGCCAATACTTCGCTATGACTCTTTCCATCTACCCGATTAAAAATCATAGACATATATAGCTACCATATTTTCCAAACTATCAATATGGATGAACTCACAATTATTTATAAATGGTTGATC
This sequence comes from Pinus taeda, assembly GCA_000404065.3. Lineage (NCBI taxonomy): Eukaryota > Viridiplantae > Streptophyta > Pinopsida > Pinales > Pinaceae > Pinus > Pinus taeda. The sequence continues at coordinate 60,406 of APFE030091492.1, forward strand.
TTCACAATTAAGAATATTTGACTTTTGTTTGTAACATGAAATAGTAAAAGTTCAATAAACTTGTACATAAATGAATTTTTTAACATTAATCAAATATACATTTTCAACGTCTTACCATGTAAGATGCATCCTTGAGTTTGTTTTCCCCTTAAAGCTTGACAATAACATTACCAATTGTGTGTCTGAATGAAATGTCACAAATCTCCATAATGGTGATGATGTGAATTTTAGAAATCCCGCAACCACTTTACTAAGAGCTTGATAAGTATAAGGGTCACTATCATAGTCAATGTTTGGAATATTGAAACCATGGGGAATATCTGCAATAACTAGGGCATAATCCCTTTTAGGTATGAGTTTAGCAATGTCTTCACAGTCGCCTTGTATTACTTGATATTGAATAGTGTCAAGCCCATCCCAAACGAAATGAGTAAGAGTTGGATTAAGTTCAACATTCTTAAGACGTTGCTTCTTCAGTCTTTCGATCTTAATTTTTTCAATAAATGTTGTGAAACTATCTGGTGCTCCATTTGCATCCTTCCTCATCTTTAATAAAATAAACAAATATATGTGTAAGTTATAAAATAAAAACAGTAGACAAATGAATAAAAATGAATGTGTAAATCAACATACCTTTTTAAATGCAAGATATATATATTTTTAATGTTGATGTAGAACTTGAATCTGGATAGTTGCATGCAACATCATTCCAACTATCTTCATTCAACAATTTAACCATTTGTTCTTGTATTTTCATGTAAACTTTGACACTACATATATAAAGTAAAAAAAGTTAATATAATGATATGTATAACAAATACTACCATGAATAATATGTTATATTTAAAAATAAATTATAATCTAGAAATAAGTAAAAATAATTCAACAAACTTACTTTTGAAATTCATTAGACATTTCCTCAAGTGATAATTCACCTGACCTCACACGAGATAATATTGCTTTGACAAGTTTTTCATCCTTCCACTCCTTGCAATACTCTCCAAGGTGTGATAGTCATATCTTCTAGAAGTTGCTTCATTTCAGGACCTGATTTACTATTGCTACATATCAATGGTTTATACATTTTGACCTTCTGGTTTTTAATTCCAATGTTCTCCCACATGCTAAAAATCTCATTAATCAATTCCCATACCTCTCTAGTTCTAAATGCCAACTGGAAAATGTTATCAATACCTTTGAATAAATAAGTATTTACTCTACTACCTTTTGAATTGATTTTCTCCATAATTTGATAGTGTATTTCCATACAACATTCCTTTTGGAAATCTACAGTAACATTTGTCTTATCCCCAAGACATATTTCTTCAAATTCACCATGAATAAATCTAACTCTTTCGATGAAAGTCATAGACATCCTATATTCATTATCTGAATTATGATCCCATGCCACTAACTTTTCTTCTATAGATTCTGATAAACCAACATAAATGATACATTTCATTGTTTCAAAACATGGGTTATTGGGATATTCCTCCATCATCTTTGAGCTTCTATAGAATGGTTCCCCCCAAGCACATACTCATTGTATTCAAAACATTTTTACTGATCAAATGCTTCTTTGTTGGGAACTTGAATTGGATCAACAAGAAGCACATAATTAACCACATGAGCATATGGATTGTACCTCATCAATGTATTCAAGCTGTGAACATCTAGGTGATGTGGCTTTCAGATTTGATATTTACATTGTCCTTCACTTGCCTTATAGATTTGTCTTACAGTAAGCTGAAATGTACAACCACCTTCAATTAAGTTTCTCTTTGTCAAATTCTGTCGAATGGCATTTTTATTTGTTTTAATAATGCCATCCTCTAAATTAGCTCTTGGTGTAATGATTTCTCCGCTTTCGTTTAAATTTTGACTAGGACCTTGATTGTTGGTAATGACTACTTCAGAATGTTCAAATTTACTTTTCTTTCTCATAACATTCTCATCATTAAATAGAACATGTTCATTCTTCGGCATTGTTACTTTTGGTCATTTACGACTCTTCTCCTTTCTAACATTAGTTTCAATGTCATCCTTAGTAACGAAAACATATTCTTCAGTGTCAGTTTCAACTTCCTCATCTTCAAAAGTAACCTATCTACCTTTTCTAGATTTATCCACTAGAGGCATTTTTTTTTTCCGATCCCTTGGATGTAGTTTTGTAGCATCATGAATTACTACCTTTTGCTTGTTTGCCATATCTTATTCTAACACTGAGTAGAAACTACTCACAACTTTCATAATATCATGCTCTATGAAATGAATTCCTCCCAACATAATTGAACAACTTTCAACAAAATTCTACCAAACAAAATATGATATGTCAATAAAAACAAAGTTATAAAAATATAAAGAGACAATTCCAAGAACGCAAAACACAAATATAAATAACAATATTTATGATATTTTGCATCATCTCATTTATTATTTGTTTACACAACTTTGTAGATACCCCTCTCGTGTCATACAATGAATATGATAACTGGAATTTAATCATTTCATGTGACTTGGGTGGTTTTGTAAGTATGTAAACAACTTCACTGTCTGGTACTGAACACATGTCTATGACCTTTCCCAACACCTCATAAATTCCATTATCGTTAGGTATATACACATATAGATACATCTGCACATCTTGGATTTCTCTTTCTTTCACATACTAGGCATTTTCTGTATGTTTCACTTCTTTTGATTTCTTCCAGTATGAAATCATCTTCTTATCATTTGAGGCACTTGAAATATTTGTAGCTATCATCTCAGGTTTGGTTCATTCAACAATGTTTTTTGAAGATCCACCTTTAACAGTCTTTGGTCAAGAAATATTCAAAGAAATCTTCTTTCATGCCATTTTCCTAGAAAAAAGACACATATAAATCAGTAAATTACAAAAAAAGAATAGCTTAAATTAACAAACAAAATGATAAATGATAATTAATTTTGTAAAGAATAACAATTTTTTTTGTTTTTTGTTTTGTTTTTAAATAAGAAATTTAAAAAATACAACACCTTGCCACCCCACCCTAAAAATTGGCCGGCCACTTGGGTTGGCAGTTGGGCCCAACTCCCCTATCCCACCCTAGCGGCCCAACAACTGCCCCCCATCTCCACCCTAACCCGACACGGCCCCCCCCACCCTAGCTAGCCGTTGGGCTACCAGGGTGGGGCAGGCTGGCTGGCATCGCCAGCTATAAGGTCGCTAAGTTGGGCTGGGGGGCTAGTGCCTGGACCTACACCCACCATGGTGGCCCAACATCTTGCTGCCCCAACCGACCAATTCCAGGATTTGGCTCGCCGCCCTAGTGAACTGATTCCAGGAATCGGCCCGCCACCCCGGTGATCCAACGACCAGCCGGGGTGGTGGGCCATTGGACCGCTAGGGTGGGGCGGAGGCTAGGTGCTAGCCCTTCGCCCCACCCTAGTGGCCCAATGGCGTACCGGGTTCGTGAGCCATTGGGCTACCAGGGTGCAGCAGAGGGTGGTGCCCGACACCCCGCCGCCCCACCCCGGTGGCCCAACAGCCAACCCAGGCAGTGGGCCGTTGGGCCACCAGGGTGGGGTGGGGTGTTGGGTAGTCAACCCCTTACCCCTCACCCATGGGTCCATTGGTCCACCGGGAGAGTGATCAGGCCCACCATGCCCACTGCGAACATAGTGGGTAAATCTGTCCCACAAAAATTTTTAATTTCTAAAAGAAAATCATTAAACTTATTTAATTTTAAAATTTGCACAGTAGAAAAATTAACTAACCTTTCAAATGTGATAATCCTCGATTGAATATGTTGTTGATAGCAATGTAGTTGCTCCACAAATTCGCTCCAAGTCTTTTAAAAAACCTCAGAAAACCTTGATTTGATGTGAGGAATAGTGACAATGAATTCTTTTTTGGCTAAAGCAAGAGTCATACCTTCTATTTCATTAAATCGGAAAAAAAACTACATAAAATACAATAGTTCCAAAGGAATTATGGGCCAAAGAAATGTCAAACCACTTAAACCATAGGACACCGAGCTGGAGGTTGAAAAGCTGAGCCAAGGTCCCACAAAAAAAACTACAAAACCCACTAAATACCAACAAAAGCCAAGACCGTTCGATCCCTCCTTAAAGATCATACGGCTGAGGCCTAAATCGGGGTGGGAACATGCAACAACTTTAAAATTAGAAACAAACCCGATGAGGAAATAGGGACTGTTCTAAAAGGTTTTGCGTCCAAATAGGGGGATAATCCTCGAGCATGTAGTCCTCCTGAAATCCACCGATACCCATCACGAAGCGCAACAAACACAGAAGATAATGCACACCTGGACGTGCATACTTTACCTCAATCATCGAATCTCCTCGCCAGATCCAATGACGGAGGATAATATCACAAGACTTAAAAGCACGGATAATGACCACGCAATAAATGCCCAGGACCCACCAACCGTCATGCTTAATCTTGACCGTGGATTCGTTGAGCTTGATCCAATGGCTGTGGGACATATCGAACAGACCAAAAGCATCGAGAATTACGACGTGATGAGGACGGTATTCCTTGCTGTCCCTTGGCTGCGTGTTGCGTTGTGAGTGGAATCTCTCCCAACTCCAAAAAACCACTTTTATCTTAAAGGCCATACGATAAACTAGAAACCACCCAATGAGGGGTATGCCACCACAGAAAGAAAACCTGGGGTTTTTGAGTCTGCGTGATAAGCACCCTAGACCCACCAACATGCTCGCTTAATCTTGACCGTAGATTTGTCATGCTTGATCCAACAGCTGTAAAACATATCGCACGCACCAAAAGCACCGAGAATTACCATGCGATGAGGGCGGTATTCCTTCCTGTCCCTTGGACACATGTTGCTTTGTGAGTTGAATCACTCCCAACTCCGAAAAACCACTTTCAGCTAGATGGCCCTGCGATAATCCAGAAACCACCCAACGAGCGATATTGCCCCCTCTAAAAGAAAAACTAGGGGTTTGAGTCTGCCGAGAAAGCCAGGAATCTGACCCCTCGCACCAACCCATCTCCTCGAGCGACTGAACCAAAGGAAGCTGAAAATTCCTCCATCCAACCATCTATCCAAGAAACAACATCTGCCAAGCAACCTCCTCCAGAGACTTCTATGTTTGTTCTTGCCGGGGTTGAGGAGGTCGACAATGACCTGCATCCCAAAAATGACCTCACTTCGGAAATAACACTTCATAAATAAACCAAAACCTTTCATCAATAGACCAAATTAATTAGATCCTGTCTCTGTGGCTTTATTACAAAACACCATTCTATCCTAATCCACTTGATCTTGACACAACACCTTTAATTGATTCTGACGCATCTCTTGCCAACTTAGCTCGACCCTACTTTTGGTGCAGAGCACCTCTTGATTGCCCAGGATGTTTGCTAATTTATTTTCCATCCATAGCACATGGGTAAAACCCACAGTACGTAAGCCCAGGAGGTGAAGCTAAATCCTTTGAAATACCTAAAGCAACCTCCAATGTTTTGATACTTTTTCTGGCTCCATGTCGTAGCTGATTCTCTTGACCGAGTTAATGATTAACTCAAAATCAGCTTCAACTATTATATTCTAGAGATTATTCTACTTCAGGAATTCTAAACAATTCTCAAGAGCCATTAATTCCACCATATTATTCGTGGCTCTTCCCGAATGGCAATGGAAAATAAAAAGAGTACAGCCATTCCCATTCCTTAACACCCCTCCAAAGCCAGCAATACTCGGGTTGCCTTTTGAGGCCCCATCAATGTTGTATTTCAAAAAACCTTGTGGGGGGGGGATGCCAATAATCCTGCTTAGTGTCCAGTTTCATCACCTTCCTATCCAAGCCCTGTGGTATAAGCCCCTGCATACCCAACTAAAGAAGTATCTGTATTTCGGCTTCTGAAGGTGGATTCTTTGAGGAAGTTCTCATAATAGAACCTATCGTCTCCTTAAGTTGTCTTAAGATCTGCTCAAAAATGCATTAGGAGGAACTTTTTTCATTTTTTAAGATTTTGTTGTTCCTTTCTTTCTAGACATTCCATATTATGAAGCTTGGTGTTAAAGCCCAAGCTGAGCAAAGAAATTCATTATCAAAGAAGTTTCATCTCCAGTTATTTAGGGTGATGATAATGCTTCCTTTGTCCCTGTCTATTTGTTAGAAAATAGTGGCAAAAGTATCACATAAACTGGAGGTGAAAATACAATCATTGAGAAGGTTCTCCATTGTTTCCTCCTAGGCCTCACAGAGTTGGCATCTGGAAGGGACTAGAACACTCCTCTTCCTAATGTTTTCCCAAGTCAGAATTTTCTTATGATGAACAAACCACATGAAGAGTTTGATCTTCATCCATCCTTGATGCCTTCATAGGTTCTAACAAACCCTATCCGGGACATTGGAGTCTAGCTCAAGGATTTTTCTTTTTGCCTCCTTAAGATTGAAGGTACCTTCATTATTGTTACCCCATCTAAGTTGGTCATGCCCATCTGTCACTAAAATTTTCCTTTGGTCCAACAATTACAAAAGTGCCTCAGCTTTTTCTTTCAAGGGGCTATAATACCTGTAATCTATATTCTTCCAGGTTCTCCATTTCCCTTCATTATTGGTTTGATCCCAAAAATCTTTTACCCTAAGAAGCCCTTTGTTATTAGTTTCTTTCTTGAGGTCCAAGAAGTCCTCCCTTAACAGTTTAGGTTCTTGTTGCCATTTATCCTTCCAAAACAAAGTAAGATCTCCCTCTCTGATTTCCCAGAAACTATTTTTTTTTTTTGTACTAAGCTTCGATTCTCCCAGGCCTTATTCTAGATGTGTGAGCCTTTTATGATGCCATTCATCCTTATGTGATCATTATCTTGCCAAGTGCTGGCATATTTTTCTTTCCAGATACTAGCCCATTGAGCCTTTGGATCTTTTACACAACACCATCATAATTTGACTCCTAAGACTTTGCTTAGTACTTCCAGATCATCCAATCCAAGACCCCCATGATTTTTAGGTTTGCAAATCTTACCCCAGGCTACCAAGGCCCCTTTCTTTCTCTGCTCCCCCTTACCCCAAAGAAAGTCTCTTTGAATGGTTCTAATTTGTTGCAAAACTCCTTTTGGAGCTGGAAGGGCTGATAGCATGAAGACATGGATAGATTGAAGAATAGCTTTTGTAAGCACTAACCGACCAAGCCAAGTTTAAAGATCTAGTAGTCCATTTCCTGATTTTATCCTACATCTTGTTAATCACCAGCTCCCAAATGTTCTTGTGCAAAGGTGTATTAGTTAGAGGAACTACCAAGTATTTGGAGGGAAGTACATCCCTTTGAAAGCCCAGAATTCTAGAGATATTTTTTTCTGAATAACAATGTTTGTATTAAAGAAACAAATCTTAGATTTGGAGGGATTAACTTCCATACCTGTAGCCATGGAAAAGTCACATAGGATTTTCTTATAGGCTAGAGCTTCTTTGAATGTGGGGATTCCTTGCAACATGGTCTCATCAACAAATTGTTGATGGGACAAAGGCTGTCTGGTCTCAAAAAGTTGGAGCTGCTTGATGTTGCCAACTTCTTTCTCATGCTTGATTGACCGACCAAGTCCTTCCATCATGAGGATGAAGATAAAGGGAGAGAGTGGATCTCCCTGCCTGAGGCCTCTTGAAGGAGTAAAAGTCTTGGAGGGAGAACCATTAACTAGAATTGAAAAGCTAGAAGAAGTCACTAGGGCGATGACCCATCTTACCCAGTTATGATCAAACCCAAAAGCTATAAGGATCTTCCTGATATAGGTCCAATTCAACTTATCATAAGCTTTGGCTAGGTCTAATTGCATGATCATGCTAGCCTTATTGTTGCTTAACAATGAGTGCACCACCTCATGTGCTTGAATGATGTTATTGAGAATTTGTCTACCCTCCATATAACCAGATTGCTCCACAGAAACTAGAGTCGAAAGAAGTGGTTTGATTCTATTGGCAACAACCTTAGAAATTATCTTGTACACCACATTGCACAAAGTTATGGGTCTAAACCTGTTTGGAGTCTGAGCATTGTCCTATTTTAGGATCAAGGAGATGAAAGAAGTATTGAGCACCTTCAAAATGGTTCTATTCATTCTGGAATCCTCCACCACCTTCAGAATGTCTTGTTTAACAATGTTCCAGCAAGCTTTAAATAAATCCACATTGAAACCATTAGGGCCTGGCGATTTACCATTCTGCATTTCTTTCATGACCTCACTAACCTCCTCTTCAGTCACTGGCCTATTAAGATTGAAGTTATCCTCTCTTGTTACATGCCTAGGTATATGCCTTGTTAAGTCCATGATAGAATGATCTTTGTCTGAAATTGTTTCCTTTTCTATACCTCGAAAATGCTGGACTAACACAGTTTCTATCTCTTCATGAGAATTAAGAAGATGACCTCCCTCATCCTTGATTGAAGAGATCCTATTATGAGATCTGTTCACCATGGTGGATCTATGGAAAAATATAGTGTTTTGCTCCCCTTCTTTTAGCCATTGAACTCTAGATTTTTGTCTCCAAAATATTTCCTCTTGTTTACATAAATTCTCCTAGTCTTGATGATGTTTGGTAACTTGATAATTTTTTACTTTGTCAAAGCCAACCTTGATAAGGGTTTGATTGAGTTCCTGCATTTTTTCTTCAACAACTTTTTTTGCTTCAAAAATATTGCTAAATTCATTCTTGTTCCAGTCTTTAAGATTGAGGTTGATGTGCTTTAGTATTTTGTGTAGTAGAATCATTCTTTCACCCTGAATATGCAGATCTTTTGTCCACCATTTTGCAGTGTTGCTGATAAAATCTGGGTGGGTGAGCCAAATATTCTCAAATCTAAAAGGTCTGTTCTTGGGGACGCCAATGCCCTAAACCTCAAGTTGTACAGGCCAATGGTCCGAGCCTCCAAAGGGGATAATTCTCGCTATGTGGGATTAATTTGTTTTTATAAATTTTAACATGTTAATTTTGTTATGTCGATATAGGAAACTACGATAAAGTGAACATTACAAAATTATTTTACAACACGGTGAATGTGGGATTAATTGTTTTAGAAGGTATAATAAAAATTAAAACAAAACATTAAATTGTCTAGTAAATATTATATAGTTTAAGCAATAAATTAATTTAGGTAAAAGATTAGTTTACAATTTTAATGTTAAAGATTTATTTCATAAAGCAATTTTAGTTAAAATTTTTCAATAAATTGTAGAAGAAAATAATGGAGGGAAATACATCAAATGAAATTTTTGGAGGGAAAAATTTTGGTGAAAATTTTTGGAGGGAAATTTTCATTCTTTAAGCTATATATTATCGATAGGAGAGTCTGCATTTGTATCATTCAAACTTTTCTATTTGAAAGACATGGATTCTTCTGATAGTGAAGTTTCTCTTTGTGAAGCATCAACATCTTATTTGCATAACAACTCTATGCATATTGAAGAATGTAACGGAAATTCTTCCACTATGAATAGAGAGTAAATTATTCCACTTAGTCCTAATACTAAGGACAATGAGAGAAGCACTAATGAAATACGGGATGAACAATTTCAAATAAATAGAGAGTCATGGTTTCCACTTATTCTTAATCCTATGGATTATGAGAGAAACAATGATGAAGAGCATGATGAATAATTTCAAAAGAATGGAGTGTCATGATGTACACTTAGTTCTAATCCTATGGACTATGATAGCATCAATGATGAAGAGCATGATGACAAATTTCAAAATAATGGAGTGTCATGGTTCCACTTCGTCCTAATCCTATGGACTATGAGAGCAATAATGATGAAGAGTATGATGATGAATTTCAAAAGAATGGAGTGTCACAATGTCCACTTAGTCCTAATCCTATGGAATACGAGAGCAGCAGTGATGAAGAGCATGATGAAAATTTTCAAAAGAATGGAGTGTCATGGTGTCCACTTAGTCCTAATCCTATGGACTATGAGAGCAACAGTGATGAGGAGCATGACGAATAATTTCAACTGAATAGAGTGTTACAGTGTCCACTTAGTCCTAATCCTATGGACTATGAAAGAAGTAGTGATGAAGAACATGATGAAGAATTCCAAAAGAAAGAACTGTCATAGTGTCCACTTAGTCCTAATCCTATTGACAATGAGAGAAACAATGATGAAGAGCATGATGAAGAATTTCAAATGAATAGAGTGTCACAGTGTCCAATTAGTCCTAATCCTATGGACTATGAAAGAAGCAGTGATGAAGAACATGATGAAAAATTTTTAATGAATAGAGTGTCATGGTGTCCACTTAGTCCTAATCCTATGGACTATGAGAGTAGCAATGATTAAGAACATGATGAATATTTTCAAATAAATAAAGAGTCGCAGTTTCCACTTAGTCCTAATCCTAAGGACTATGAGAGTAGTAGAGACGAAGGATAGGATGAAGCACTTAGTCCTATTCTGAAGGACTATGAGAGTAGAAGTGACAAGGAACAAGGTGTAGAATTTTCAATAAGTAAACAGTCACATTTTCGACGTATTCCTAATTCTATGGAATATGAGAGCAACACTGATAATGCATAGGAGGAAGAATATCCAATAAACATCGATTCAAATTTTCCATTTAGTCCTAATTCTAAGGACTATCAGTAGCATTGAAGAAGGGGAAGATGAAGAATATCCTCCAAGTCAGTATTTTAAAATCACAACTGATCATAGTGAGGATAACATTCCTCAGAATGATGATGAAAATGCTTATACAAATGATGATCCAATGATGGAGATGTTGCCAGGAAATATTGTATCGAGGAGTAGGAGCAGACCTTTTCGTATCAATCCATGATGTTCTAGTTATAAAAGGGGTAGATTAGAATATCTGATGAGAAAAATTTCTATCAACTCTCTCATTTCAAGTGAATGTTGTCAAAAATATTTCTTGAAACATATGGATTTTAAATTTGCATTAGAGAAAAGGAAGAGATATTTGTCAATGAATAAAAGCACGCAAAATTCATATTCAGTTGGGTGTATGCAATATACATTGTCAATTTATGATTACCATATTGGGTCTTTATTTATCTATAGAAAGGCTTTTAAAATGTTTAATTTGATGGGTAATTTTCATCTCCCAAGAATCCAAGAAAATTTGGAAAAGGATCCCACAATTTATTCAGAAGTACGTCATAAACAGAAATTTGGGCCATTATCAAATACTGCAATGTCATGGATGAAAGATTACTTTTCAAAGCATGGAAAGTGTATGCCAAATAGAGAGACAATACATATTCCATATAATTTTTCAAGACAATAAATCTACAACTTATACAAATAATATGCAGAAGGTTCTGAGGGACATGGTCAGTTTATTACATATGAATATTTTGTGAAGGTATGGAAGAAAGAATTCAACAATGTTCGTATTCCTAATAAGACAAGGATGGGGATTTGCATTACATGTGCTTCTCCTAAATCAAAAAGGGATAAATGTGAAGGGTCAGAAAGAGGTAAGAATTCATAAATGAAAACTTATTTCTTAATGACTTTCTTTTATGTTGTGTAGATTCCATTGTCAAAGAACTTTAGGAGCATTGCGAACAACAAACAAGTGAAAGGAAAAAGTTGTACAAGCATCGAAAGAAGTGTTATGATAATATGAATAAATATTTGGGTTTGATAATTGATGGTATGGACCAAAAGAAAACACTTTTACCACATTTTGTTCGCACACCCAAAAATTTATAGGAGGAAAATTTTATTTAGTATCGCTTGGTAGGTTGTATGGTCTTCAATGGGAAAATGTTTCCAAGGGTGTACTTCATAGCTCCAAATATTCATAATTATGTAAATATGACAATAACCATAATTCATGATGTGCTTTCTCATTGGTCTGGTAATCTTCCTGATGTTTTGTATCTACAATTGGACAACACTTGCCATGAAAACAAAAATCAAGTTTCTTTTGGATATCTAAACATTCTTGTTGAATTGAGAATTTTTCAGAAGGTAAAGGTTGGTTTCCTTCTTGTTGGGCACACTCATGACCATATTGATTAGATGTTCAGTCGTTTTTGAGTCACATTGAAGAGGAAGGAAGTTGGGAGCTTGCCATCATTAATTCAATGTATTAAGAAATCATACATGCCAGAGCCTACTTTTGATGTGTTGGAAGAAATTGTCGACATGAGAAGGTATATTTTGGGATCACATGGTGAGGAGAAATGCATTGAACAACTTAATGAAATTAGCTTCCAGCATCAATTTCGTATCAAAAAAATTGATGGGAAAACACTAATATGGGGCAAGAAATATTCAACTACTGTAGAATGGGCACCGTCATCAGGTTTGGAATTTTTTAAGTTCATTCCAGATCATCCAATATTTTCATCAAAAATATTGTTATTACAATCAATTGGTGAAGTTTATAATGCACGTAGATAGAATAGAGATATAAATTATTCTGATTGCCTAGAAGAAATTAAAAAATGCATTAGATATACATATGAGTACTTTGACATTGCTAATTCAGTTTGATCAGAGTCATTTTTCAATAATCAAAGGGATATCATTTCAAGAACAACAAATGAAGATATACCTTTGAAAAATTCATTTATTTGGCCACAAAATGTGTCAAATAAGCATGATGAAAGAAACATTGTTGAACAACAAAAATCTCAAGGTATTTTTAATTCTTCATAGGCAGAGGAAAGAGAGATGTATATTGGTTCTAGAAGATTTCATGCACAACGTGAAGCCATGGAATACCTTTACAAGGGTTCAATACAAGATATTAAGGAGGGTTGCATGATCACAGTGCTAGGAGATGGAGATCCCAATGGCTATTCGTTCTGGGTTGCTAAGGTTATAAAGGCCTTTACACAAAATGAAGATGTTACAGGTGTTGAAGTACATTGGTGTGCCACAAATACACACCCATTCAATGGTGTGTATAAGCCAAAGATGGCAGTTGATAAAAAAAATTAGCAGAAAGAGAAAAAGAAAGGGTACAAATATAAATTGTCACCGCAAAGACCTCTTAAAATTGGAGGATGTTGACATACTTGTTTATGACTTCAATTTAACAAAGAGAGGAGCTATTCGCTTCAAGAAGATAGAGATTCTGAAAAGGTTGTTACCGGAAGGAACAATGTTGAGATGGGAGTCTGCTGAAACCAGTCGTAGATCTAGAAGAATTTTGAAACCTAAAATGGTGAGCATGCATGTGGACTTAGATGGGCCACTAGTTGATGAAAGAGAAGAATATGGAACATCTTCGTCTACATCTAGTCTTTCATCTGAAGATGTGAATTTTGATGGCGTGCAAGAAAATATGAGTGATTTTGAATAATTGTCTAAGACAATTTATATAACTGATGTTTGCATCGTATCTTGAAATAAAAATTTTGATTTCCATATGGTGTTAAATTAGAATTTGTGATTCATTTTTATGTTGTTGGATTATATGTTTTAATTATGATGATTTTCATTGTTTAGAATATCTACAATGCAACAATAATTAGAGATGTAATGCATGTTTCATTCAATCTACAAATAATGATATTTTTATTAATTTAGTCATTTAATTTGTTCATAATGTCATGGTTTTTTAATTTTATGGCTGAAAATTTTCCAAATTGTTTTGTATCTTTAATGTTATGGTTGACAATAATTAGAATTTTAGCGATCTTTAGTGTGATGTTATTATATGTTTAACAACATGGATGAAAACTAATATAATTTTAATGTGTTTCAAATCCCATTATTTTATCTTTATCGTCATTACTAAAACATGTTGAATTTATACTTAGGAAAGAAAAATGTTATTCTACCAAAAACATTAGCGTATTTTTTTCCTCAAAAACAACTGTTTTTTTTCACATAAAAATTTGGTTTTACTGGCATTTTTTAAAAATGTTGAAAATTGACCCTAAAAAAAATCACTATTCTAGTATCAACACTTTTCATTTTTAGGGTGCTTTTGCACAATTCTTGCAAGAAAAATTATTTTTCATTGCGATTTTTAAAACATGTTCAAAATTGACCCTAAAAAAAAAAAAAGACCATTGTTCTAGTATACACACTTTTTGTTTTTAACACTATTTTTGATGTTTTTTTCGGGGGTTTTCTGCCATAGTCCCGATTTTGAGTTTATAGTTTTCGTTTCAATGTTTACATAGTTTCTGGCTGAAGATCAAGATTTCGTCTAAATAAACCACCACGAATGCATTGGTGAAGGGTCGCAAGATGTCGTCCATCAGTCTCATGAAGGTTGTAGGAGTGTTTGTCAACAAACAACATGACTAATCATTTGAAAAGGCCCTCCTTGGATTTGAAGGTAGTCTTCCACACATAAAAGGGTTGGATAGGCACCTGGTGATATCTTGACTTCAAGTCAATCTTGCTGAAATATTTGACCCCCTTGAGCTGGTCAAGAAGGTGATCAATCTGTGGGATTGGGTAGCTATTCTGGGCAATGATCTTGTTCAACGTCTGGTAGTCAATACATAGCCTCCAATTCGCATCCTTCTTTTCTACCAATACAATCATGCTCCCACAGGGTGATGAGCTTGGCCTGATGTTCCCTTTCTGCAATAGTTCATGAATCTGCCTACTGATCTCATTGTTCTCCAAAACAAAGTGCCGATAGATCGGCCCATTGCGCAGTAACGCGCCTGGGGTCAGATCAATGGAGTTCTTAACTTGACAGTGCAGAGGTACCCTTGTAGGTGAGGTGAAAATATCACTGTACTCCTCCACAAACTTTCCCATCTACTGCTGCTATGTAGAGGAGACCTACCTAGAATCCGTGGCCATAACCTTGTTCTTTCCCTGAGGGTGAAGCTTAAGGAAAACAAATTTCCTGGTCTGGGAAATGATATTACTGCATTGCTTTGTAGTGATTAAAGAGATGGTGGTAGGTGGGGCTACCTCCAGTATCTTGTACAACTTGTTGGCCAAGGTAATAATCATAGAGTGAGGTCTAGACTCATATACAACATGTCACTTCCACAAGTATGGTTGTCCTAATAGTAAATCACAAACTTCAAGAGGAAAAACATCAAATAGTACCTAATCCATGAAGGACTTGATGTTGTAGTGAAGGTGGCACTTTTGGCCAACACGAAGATATTGTCCTTGGTGAAGATCCCTAATGGTGTATGGCTGTGGATGTGCTATAGCCTTTAGGCCTAATCGCTTCATGAAATCTACAGAAATGAGGTTCTTTTGGCTCTCGATATTAACAATGAACTATAGTGGAGAGCCCTTCACCCACATTTGTGAGTGGAAGAGGCGTTTCCCCTCCTCTGGATCTTCAAGCTCAATCTTCTAGATCTTACTGGTGACCATGGTGGCACTAGGCTCTGCATCAATGATCTGCTTCCCTTTGTAATTTCCCTTTTTGGATTCTGATTCAAAGTCAGAACATGTGCCTGATTTAGAAGCCTTCATATTAGCCACCAATGACTTCTTGGTCCGATACTCACTTGTATTTTGAGTGGATCTCTTATGGAACTCACACCATTTTCCCATGTCCTTCTTTGTCTTTGTGGTGTTGTTCTTTTCTTGCAACTTCGGTGGCCTATCCTGGGTAGCCCTGCCTTGGCTTGGCCTTTTGTTCTATGCTTTGGGGGCACCTTTTCCTTGCTTCAGATTCAAAGATCCAAAGTACTGCTTCTTCTGTTTAAACTTCTGCTTAATATTAATAGCGAACTGGTATGCCATGCCGAGCGAGGAAATGTCCAGGAACTCCATCTCGTCTTGGATGTACTTGTGTAGACAACCACGGTACTTGAGCACCAAATGCCTCTTAGTATCCTTGATACCCATGTTTGTGCAAAGGGTATGGAAAATTTTTGTGAACTCTGGCACATCTTGGTCCCTCCCTTGCCATAACATGGTCCACTTTATGTATTTATCTTCATAGCTCACAATAGGGTAATATTGTTCCTTGATGGCATCTTAGAAAGAATCCCAAGTGGGTGCGGTTGAAAACAATGAGGGTTCACTTTCATCCTTTTGTTCACAGTAGGTTTCCTACCAATCCTTGACGTGTGGGGTCAATTTGATAAGTGCAAAAGTAATCTCTTCCCGATTAGAAAAGTCATGAACTGAAAAATATCCTTCCAATAGATATAACCATTTATTTATAGCGTCTACATCTATCAGGCCTTCAAATATGGGAATATCAAAGTTAACTTGTACCTTAAAAGGAGTGGTGCCTTTGGAGTGGTTGTTGGATGAAGATGCATTGCTTGTCGGAAGTCGTCAAAGGATATGGGTAAAGTTATACATCATCGCATCCCTCTGTCACTCAAGGGCTTCCTCAAGCAACATTTTGAAAGGATCTCATGCCCTCTCATCTTTACTTTATTCCACCATGGGAGGTCATCGGGTTTTGCGAGGCTGATCTTGCAACGATTCAACTAGATCAAGCCCTAACTCCTTATACCCTGATCTCATTGGGGAAATGCAAAGAAAAAAAAGAAATAGAAGACTGCTCTGATACCGCTGATCTGAAATTAAATAGGAACACAACAACTTACATATATAATCATAAATATAGACATGTAGTAGAAAAACACTTCATTTCATTAATGGAAAAATACTAAATTATGCTTACAAACAGAATGGAAATAAGATAGCTTGGGCAATGGTAGCTTATCTTTGAGAAGAGATGTGACAACTACATGCCTCTGAACCATGTTACAATCAGGCTCAAAGGCCTATTTATTATTGAGAAACAATGGAAAACCCTAAACATCCAAAGACATAACCCTAGGAGATGAAGTGCCAAAACTATGGGTCCTGTTTGGGTAAATTGGTACATCAAATTCCTGGGGTTGTAACTTTGGCATACGATCTCCATTTGGCTATCATAATACCTCGTTTCAAATATCTCAAAGATAAGGCCGAACAAAATCTAATATCTCAAATTGGGATGTCTCTGGTCTCTATGTTTGCCCTAAAAAAGTCGTTTAGGGCTTCAAAATGGCTTTGAAAGTTCAAGACCCGAAAAACTGCCTAAAATATTAAACTGTGCTACATTTAAGGAAACCAAAAAACTGAAAGAGACAATGTTGGGGTTCCAAGTGGAATAGGCAGGTGGCCAGAAATATCCACCTGGATCACTGCGACCCCCCTGCTGTGCCTAGTGCAATGTACAAGGGGTTCTACCACCCCCCTTGTGACCCCCTGTGTGGGGGGTAGTCATGGAAAGAATATAACACGCACACCCAACAATATAGTGTGCACCTTTCAAGAACATTCACAGTCCATTGATCAGAACAATGGTAGATTTTAACCAAACATGCATGATGTTATCTAATTAAAAAGTATGCATCTTTCTACTAATCAGAAAACTCCAAGCATCAAATGAAAAATTGAATGATGGAAGATAACATGAGTTGCATGACCTTTAACATACCCCTTCCATCCAATAAAATGATGACATGTAGATTCCTACACAACTAATCCTACTAATGTGGATTAGTCACATTGACATGTGGTATGACATTGTTAGTATAGTTAATAGAACACATTAGTTGATGATGTCCTTGGGAGTGACATGACGCCACCAAAGGAAACCACATGGCAAGTAAATTTTTCGCAAAAAATTGATTGGTGAAATCTACAAATTTGGGTGACATTGGCACCCTTCACAGGATGCCACATGGCATAATGACATCATGCTAATTACATCACATGGATAACCAGTGATCCCTAAGGACTTGGTCATATGGAGTGGTCATGTGGACCTTGGTGCACCTTTTAAGTCTTGGAGGCACGATTATATGCAACAGTCATGTGGTAAGAAGGACCTAGCCTTTAGGGCAAGGACATTGCCCCATAGTTATCTAAGTTAGCCTTGGGAACAAATAAAATGTATATATACGTGACCAAATGATCAAATGAAACTCAAATAACATATCACACTCTATGATTGTTAGAATTTGTTGGAATTATTTTGTTCTTGGATTCAAATTGGGTGAGCGAAGTCATTATTTTTTGGTTTTTGATGTCTATTGTACATAGAGGTGGTCGAAGTGGATGGGGGCATAACCAATATGTTATTATGCATAATCAACCCATGTATACGTAGAGGTTCCCCATGTGGATAGGGGTGTAGCCCATATGTTTTGTACCCATAAAAATACCATGTATACCCAGATGTATCACACATAGATAGGGGAGAATCCATATGTTTTGTATACAGAAGAAACACATGTATAGGAAGAGTTAACCCATGTGGACAAGGGCATATCCATATGTTTTGTATGTAGAAGTAGGTTGCATATACTAGAGGTAGCCCACGTGGATAGGGGTGTATCCATACGTTTTGTATGTAGTGGCAACCCTCGTTTACACACAGAGGTATCCCACATGGATAGAGGCATATACATATGGTTTACACACAAAGGTAAGGCATGTATACTTAGGTATTTCTCATAGATATGCCATAGAGAATGGACCTTGTTGATAGGTAGCAAGCTCTTTCATCATAGTTGAATCATATTGACAAGTGGTCATGCACCACCCTCAACCCTGAACGATAAGTGTAACTACAATATAATATAAGGACATGGCCTAAAAAGGACCATTATGAAGCTTGATTAGCATTGTGATCTCTGAGACCCAAGTTCAAGCCCTAACGGTTGTCAGGTCAAAGTTAATTTTTTTTAAACTTCCATATGCTTTATTCTTTTGAATAGTAAGCATGATGACGATGAGGTTGTCACACTGGTGCTAGATTCTAATCATTTTTAAGAAGCACGCCTGGAAAGAGGTATTTTTTAGAAGTCTTAATTCCATATATTATTTTGTATGGTTTTTATGAGTTTTTGTGGTCAATATTGGTCCAAATTGGATTTCAAAAGAAGTTTGGTGATCAAGGCTCAAATATGAATGTAACCAAGGGTGTGTGATGCCCTTTTGACACTTATTTGATGGTAAAAATACCTTGTGTGTGATTTGAACGTCTATGAGAAGGTTGCAGTTGTTTTAAATACATGGTGTAAATAGGTTCATAGAAGTGGTTTGAGTGACCATATCAAAGAACTAGTTGAAGTAGAGTATGGGTAGTAGTATGTGAACCTGTATTTGGTGAATGAAATGATTATTTATTTCAATGACAATTGTTACGGGTTACGATAATGATTTTAGTGACATTGATTGCAGGTTATGATATTGTTTGCAGTAAAAATGGCTGTAAATTATGACAAGGAATGGAATGGAAATGGTTGCATATTTCAAATTGTGATTTTAGTTATGATTCAATGATATATGATGGCAATGGATCCAATTTGAAAATTATATGAAATATAGGTCCATAAAGAAGTTAAATAAGGAGGTGGGTGTATCCAATAAGATTGAAGCATTAATAAAGTTGGAACCTAGAGTAGGTCAGAGCTCGTTCATTATTGAGGTCGAAGCCTGTTGGGTAAAATATTTTTTCTTTTAAATTACACACATTAAAATGTCAATCTAGGTTTGTATACTTATGAAGTGCACTACACTATATGTGATAGGAAATCAACTTTCAATTTTAATAATAAAAGAAGAATTCTTAGGGGTAGATGCTTCTAGTAGGTCGTAGAGTGCAAATATGTGTAAACTATTGAAGATAAAGAAGAAGAATATTTGTGGTTTGCTCCCGTATTGGTCTCCACATAAAAGCTTGTGTCTCCTTGTGATGTGATGACTTCTATATATGTTATTAATACTGATCATGCATTATTATAGTTCATAATATGATTCTTATGATTCATTACTATATGATTTTTTGATTATGAAAAGTTGTGAAATAGTAATATTGATCTCACACTGATTCACCACCCGTAACTATGACTTTTGGGCCAAGAAATGGGATTAGACTAGATCATATTTAGGAAAAACTAACTACTAGAAGATGG
Organism: Pinus taeda; assembly: GCA_000404065.3. Lineage (NCBI taxonomy): Eukaryota > Viridiplantae > Streptophyta > Pinopsida > Pinales > Pinaceae > Pinus > Pinus taeda. The sequence continues at coordinate 80,270 of APFE030091492.1, forward strand.
AACCAAAAAATCATAGCAACATGGATTTAGATGCAACATTTGTTATTTTCTTGGAATTTGAATTGGGGGAGATTAAAAGAAAGAATGAAAGCCTAATAATGTAGCTTGATGACATTAAAAATCAACTGGAAGAAGATAAAAAAAGTTAGGAGTGAAGAACGAAATAATTGCACATCTCAAGAAATATGCAAATGCAACAATGCAGTCAACTAAAAAAATTCAGGAAGATGCTTTGGCCAAAATAAGAAGAAAAAGGCTATGATCCATGTACCACAAATTCTTTTATGGTTATTGTTTTCTATGTCATTCATTTAGTCATATGGAAATTACTCACAAATGAAATTGTCCACTTAGGGTATGGAAAGAAAAGAAACAAAACGATGGCCTTATACTATATGCTCAGAAGCAAAAGGATAAATGGTTTTTTGGTAGTTTCTACTCAAGGAATATTTCAGGGGATCAAAGTAAGTTCATGAACATCAAGGAGATAGATGTAGGTAAAGTAAATTTTGGAAACAATACATGCACTAAAATCATTGGAAAATGAATGATTACTGCTGATAATGGAAGAACCAAAGCACAATATGTTTTATGTATATAAGGATTAAAGTATAACCTTTTGAGTGTTAGTCAGATATGTGATGAAGGTTTTTATGTCATATTCAACTCTAACAGTGTGAATCCGAAAGTTTGACACATGCAAATTGGTAGCAAAAGCTATCATAACCAATAATAATATATACATACTTGATGAATCAAAGAGCGAGAAATTCCATGATAAAAAAATACAATATGATAAGAATGTCTGCCATTTTCTTCAAATAGCTAATGTGTTTGATGATGAAGAACCCAATTTTGTCCAAAAGTTGAAGAGAGGAACTGACTAGTTCAAAGGCCAACTTCATTTCAAATGCTTGGAATGTGGAAGAATTAGTGATTATTCATATGAATGTCCTTATGCTAAGATGAATGATAGTGATGATGATTCAAGATTCAAACCCAAACATCAAAATAAAGAAAAAAATAAAGTAAGAAAAATATTTTTTACTCAAAGGAACAAAGTGATAATGAAAGCAAAGAAAGTGTGCTTGATGAAGAAAGGGGTGAAATATTATTCATTGTTGAGGCTGAAGAACATGAAGCAAAGACAGATTATGAGGGTGAACTTACAATCTCACCACAAATACCCTCAGAAATAATGATGAACAATTGATGCAACAAATTCAAGACAGAAACATAAATGAAGACACCATTCTTCCTCTTAAAGTTGAATTAGAAGAAGAAAAAATGGTAATTGACTTTTTTTTTTGAATAGTTAGAAGAAAAGGAGAAAATTTACAAAAGACTAGAAGATGATTTTTTCTTCTTAATAGAAGAATTGGAACAAATCAATTCAATATTCCACGAAGGGACTGGATCCCAAGATCGTATACTCAACATGCAGAGCAGGGAAAATTTTAAGGATGGAAATTTATTTTAAAATTTAGAAACCTTTGTGAATTACACTAGTCCCTAATATGAAAAATTTAAAGTGTTTTATAATATATTTATAAAATATTGAAATCTCTAATGATTTTATATATAGTCTCCATAAAATGTTGGTGATTTTAAGGTAAAACAATTTTATACTATAAAATTTGGATGAAACATTTTTATAAAAAAATGGGAATTGGCGAATTTTTCTGAAAAAGCATGGAAAATTATCTCACTTGAGAATATTATCCCCTAAAATTTTCCTTGATGCAAAGGTCCCCACTCATTAAGACAAGTCTCAGTTATCAAGAAAATTGCAAGGCACCCAAGAATAATGACCCCCCAAGATCATCAAATGAAAACCACTCCAAGAGGCTTAATTAGCCATTCATAGCATGTAGTAGTAGCTCTCTTGAAGATCCAAAGAAAGTAGTGCAACGAGCCAAGCATGCTCATTTTATGACACAAGAAAATTTCAAGAAGGGATAGAATACAAGAAACCATAATGAAGAGAAAGGACCCACAAGCATAAATAATGCAAGTATTGAAGATCAAGAAATGAATATGGCTCATCACAAAGAATCCGCAAGAAATAATGGAACATGTGTTGGGAATCAACAAATGAGTATGGCTCCTCACAAACAATCCACAAGAAATAATAAAGAAAGTATTGATCAACAAGGGAACATGACTCCTCCAAGAAGTAAGTTCAAAATATCGAGATCTCCTTCCATATATAGGAATCAAAATACATTTTTTGATTATTGTTTCTCATGCATAAAGTTTGTACATGAAGCATAGGATTGTAGAACCTATGATGTGGTCAGGTATAGAGGATATGACCAAGTACCTATATGGAGGCATGTAGACCAAATGAAGAGAATGCCTCAATGATTTCCACAAGTCTTGAATCCCAATATTGAATGCTACATATTTCACAATGAATGTCATACAACATGAGGTTGAAAACTCAACTCAACATGGTACAATAGAGAGGGGCTTCCTATGAATGCAAGAAGATGGAGAAGAGGTTGAAGGAGGACCTTGATTAGGTCTGTTTCCTTAGACCTATTTCATTAGAGAAGGCTTCTTCAAGATCACCATTTCTAAACTTAAAACTTGAAGAAGTAACTACATGTATGAGGGCAGTATGTGGGCTATGAAATTTACATTGATTAAGTATGGTTTGATGACAATATCTCATATGTAAAGAAATGATAAGTGGAGTAGGAATGTTTAAGGAAACATTAGAGAATGAAGAGATGACATGTAATTATAGATGAAGGAAACATGGCTTTAGGGGGATATTTTGAAGAACAATCATGAGAAACAAAATATTTAGATCAAGTTCACAAAAAAGTGCATGATACCAAGGGGATATTAGAGTATAGTTAGAGAAGTAGAAGCATGGTATGAGGGGGAGATTTTATGGAAGCATAGTATCAGGAAGACAACATGGTTCAGATAGTTCGATAGGATCATCTAGGAACTAGTTATGTAGCTTTGACAGATACTTATGTAGGATTACGTCATGAAAATTTAAATAGATATCCATGGCCCTTTTTTATTGATTTCAAAGGGGGAGAGTTTTGTGGAGACATTGATACAAAGAATAAAAATGGAGCATCATCATAGGGGGAGACTTTGTGTTCTAGGTTTGACATAAAATGACCATTAATGTCTAATAGTGTTTCCATCAAATGAAAAAGGAGGATATTTTTGCACATTTTGTTGTCATTGATGTCAAAGGAGATGTATGAAATGACAAAAATATCATTCATAATGAATATGGAAGCATTAGTACACTTTATGAAGCAATATGAAAGTTGGGTGTATTACCAAATCTCATCAAGTGAAATACAAAGTAGCCTAAAGTTATAAAAGTTTTTTTATGAATTTATTATTTCCTAATGATCATCCAAATAATATGGTTACACATATCTCATCGATACCTTTCGAATGGTATTTCCTACTTTGAAAAGATCCTCCTAGATGAGAATTTAAGGCCATTTAAAAATTTAATATTAATTGTGCACTCAATCTATAAGACAAAATCAAAATTATTGATGTGTTAAATAGTACAAACCTTTCAAGTGCATCCACAATCCATTAACCATATCAATGACAAATTTTCACCAAACTTGCATGATGTTTAACCAATTAAAAAATGTGCATCTTTCCACTAATCAAAGGAATCCATGCATCAAATAAAAAATTGAATGATGAAAGATAATAGGAGTTGCATGACCTTTAACATGTTGTTTACATCCATTAGAATGATGACACATAGAATCCTACACAGTTATTCCCGCCAACGTGGGCCAACGACACATTAACATGTGGCATGACACTATCAATATAGTTAGAAGAACACATCAACCAATGAAGTCATCATGAGTGATGTGGCACACATGGCAGACATTTTTTGGCAAGATATGATTAGTGAAAAGTCAAAATGTGGGTGACATGTGGAAACCCTCATGGGATGCCATGTGGCTTAATGAAATCATGTTGATTTCATCACATGGATGACTAGGGACCCTTAAGGAGTTAGTCATATGGAGTAGTTAGATAGACCTTGGCACACAATTTAAGCTTGGAGACATAGTTATATGCAACGATCGTGTGGTGAGAAGGGCCCAACCTTGAGGGCATGGAAATTGTCCCATGTTTGGATAACCTAATCCCAAGGCCACACAAAATGTATATATATGTGACGAAATGATCGATAAAAATTCAATTTACACATCACACTCTGTTATTGTTATAGTTCATTGGCATTTGTCTATTTTTAGTTTCGAATTGAGTGAGCGTAGCCTTTGTGTTATGGTTTCTAAATTTTATTGTATGTAGAGGTGGCCCATGTGGAATGGCGTGTAGTCCATATTTTTTTTACACATAACTAATCCATATATATGAAAATGTAGCCTATGTTGGTAAGGGCATAACCCATATGTTTTCTACATAGAAGCATCCCACATATATGTAGAGGTAGGCCATGTGGACAATGGTGTATCCATATGTTTTGTATGTAGAAGAAACCCACATATACAAAAAGGTAGCTCACATGGACATGGGCGTATCCATATGTTTTGTATGAAAATGTGGCCCACGTATATGCAGAGATATCCCATGGAAAATGGCATATCGATATGTTTTTTATGCAATAAAAAACCACATTTACATGGAGAGGTAGTCTACATGGACAAGGGTGTATCCATATGGTTTACAAGTTGATGTATCCCATATATACATATGTCTTACTCGAAGATAAAAAACATAGGATGAGATGTGTTGACGAGTAGCAAATTCATTCGATAGAAAGTGGACATGTTGCACCCCTGACCTTGGACCATAAGCATAACTATAATATAATCAGAGGGCATGATTTGGAAAGGACCATTGTGCAACTCAATTGGTGTGGATTTTGTGTTGTGACTATCCAAACCCAAGTTTGAACCCCAACGATTGTTAGGTCAAAGATAATCTTTTAAAACTGACATATGCTTTATTTTGTCATATAGTTAGTAGGTTGATGATGAGAGTTTTTTCACACTAGTGCCATATTTTGGTCATTTTGTAGAAGCCCAATTGAAAATATGCCTTTTGTAGAAGCATTAAATCAATATATAGTTTTATATCATTTTTATGGGTTTATGGGGATCGATATTGGTCCAAATTGGATTCTGGAAGAAGTTGGGTGGTAAAGGCTTACATATGAATGTCACCAGAGGCATGTTACGCCATTCTAATAGTTATTCGGGGGAAATAATATATTGCTCCTGTTTTGAGGGTTTATGAGCACATTGTAGTTCTTTTGGATACATGGTGTAAACAGTTTACAAGAAGGAGTTTGAGTGACTAGATCGGAGAACTGGTTAGAGTAGAGCATGGGAAGTAGTATGATAGTATGTATCAATGATTTATATGATTATTTATAATAGTGATAGTGGTTATAGGTTTTGATAGTGATTGTAGTGAGAATGGTTGTAGGTTGAGATAATGATTATAGTGAAAATGGTTGCAGATTATGACAGTGATTGTAATGTCAATGGTTGTAGATTGTAAATTGTGATTTTATTTATGATTTAGTGATATACGATGAAAATGGATCCAATTTTAAAATTATATGACATAGGGGTCCATAAAGAAGTTGAAGAAGGAGGTGGGTGTCTCCAGTGAAGTTGAAGCCTCAATTAGGTGTTCGAAATAATAATGAGAGGGGGGGTGAATCAGTATTATCAAATTTTATTCAATATATCTTCCAGATTTATACTTTGATTTATTCTTTAGATATCGATCATTAGTCTGTATGTCAGTACCATATAATAATGAGCAAGAACAAGAAAAACAGATAATCACACCAAGGAACACCATATATAAGGTGGAAATCTAATGTGGGTGAAAACCACCTGCTGCAATATGTCCCTATCTTCTTTCAATTAGAAACTTCTTTTACAATGATTTTGTACTAGTGCAGTCCTTTACTAGTACGCAGGCTGCAACGTGCAAAGAGCTACAACCCTCTCTCGTTTTCCAGACTCTCCTGGAAGGGAGCTACAACCCCCTTAGCTCTTCTACTTCTTTAAGGACCACGTTTCATGAATTTTCAGACTGGATCCATGAGCATCAAATAATCAACAAGTACATATGAATCACCCAATCTCCTTTTATAATAAACAAAGGAATCAACCAATAACTTTTCAGAATGCAATAATCAGAATAGCAATACCAGTAATCTAAACCTAGAACTCTTCAACAATAGATAAAAGGAAGCCAACAAATATCTCAAGAAAAGTCCAAAACTTCACCAATAGAAACCTGTGAATATCCGCAGCTCTTTTGTGTCTAAACTGCGCAGATCTGCAACTGATCCTTCTGCTGTTCTGCATACCACCACACCTACTCCTTCTACTGTACTGCGTACCACCGCACCTATGCCTTCTGCTGTGCTGCGTACCTTCGCACCTGCACCTTCTGATGCGTTGCGTACCTCCACACCGGAGCTGTGGATCGCCTGCGGACCTCCAAAGAGAGTCAAATTAACAGTCCTCCAATGTACCACAGACTGTCAGATCCACAGATCTGATCACGCGCCCAAAAGATCACGACGTATCAACAGATCCACCTTTCACTTACATATTTGACCTTGATTTAGATCTAGCTTTTTCAACTAGTTACCCAAAATTTTAGATCTTAAAATATTCAAATTTCACAAGTATCTAGCTAAGAGATCTCCTTTCCTTTTTATAGGCAAGCCCTTATTCAAAACATGGGACAAAACCATTGAAAACCAATACAAGGGATCCAAACCGGGGTTCAATAATTTAGATCTTATACCACTGACCAAAACCATAGGATCATGAAGGACGGGCTAAATACCAAGGGCCAAACATAAGAATTCCCACGTGTGCACACTTTTCTGCATTGGAGAGAGTGAACTGGGGTCCGCACCTTCTGAACAGAGCACCTGCGAGTATGTCCGCACTTCTGGGTCGGCGTACCTATGGGTCCGCACCATTTGAACGGTTCACCTGTGAACCCCCTGTTTTCCATCATTTTGAGAGCCTGAACAGAATTTTTCCACTTGAGTGAGTTGCCATCAAGTACAACACCTGAGCCATAGCACCAAACCTAAATCATAATGCCAAAAATCTCCCCCTTTGGACTTGATAGCAACCCCTCGATCTTCAAGGTCATTCTCCCCCTTTGGCATGAAGGGCAAAGGGTTATGCTCCCCCTGAGAACATGCTTAAGTCTTTGCATTGCTGATCATGCACCCCCTGACTATAGACCAAATCTGCAAAAGAAAAAAGTTTCTTCAAGAAGAACCATAATCCACCATACACCATAAATGACCGTGAAAGAGATAGAGACATATTAGCAGCAATATGCAGATCAGCATCCATGTTCTCCTTCTGTACATTCCTCTTCAAGATCTTCTACCATAATGCCAGCAATGCATTATATGCTCCCCCTCAACCTGTGCCATTCGGTCTTCGACCAATCCATAAACCAACAAATGTACGCATATACCCCATATGAAACTTGCGTACAACCAACAATCCCTGAAACAGATGAGATTCAACAACAAGATGATGCACCAACTACCCCCAGCTTTTGCCTGAGGTATTCAAAGGTCTCCCTGGGCAATGGTTTGGTGAGTATATCAGCAACTTGTTCCTTAGAAGGAACATACTCTAACTTGACCTTTTGTTCAAGCACTTGTTCCCTGAGAAAGTGATACTTGATTGGTATGTGTTTGGTCTTTGAATGCATGACTGGGTTCTTTGAAATGCTGATTTCACTTGTATTCTCACATAAGATGGAGATAGGTGGTGTACAAGTGATTTGAAAATCCTGCAAGGTCTGCATCATCCAAAGAAGTTGAGTGCAGCAAGATGCAACAGCCACATATTCCGCTTCAGTTGTAGATAAAGCAATCGAACTTTGTTTCTAGCTGAACCGAGATACTAATCTGGAACCCATAAAGAACGCACCACCACTTGTGCTCTTCTTTTCATCCACGTTTCCAACCCAATCCGCATCTGTATAAGCATGAAGAGTGAGATCTGTATCTCTTGGATACCATAAGCCATAGTTTTGAGTTCCTTGAAGATACTTGAAAATTCTGTTTACTGCCTGAAGATGGGTTTCCTTAGGATTTGCTTGAAATCTTCCAACTATTCCCACTACATGCATGATGTCTGGTCGGGTACCTGTCAAATAAAGTACACTTCCAATCATGGATCTATAGGTTGGTTGATGCACTGCTGCTGATTCATCATTTGCACTGAGACTGCATCCTGTAACCATAGGGGTACATACTGGTTTTGAATCTTCCATGTCATACTTCTTCAGAATCTGCTTGAGGTACTTGGTTTGAGATAAGAAGATACCACCTTCATTTTGTTGGATTTACAATCCAAGAAAGTATGTCAGTTCTCCAAGCAAAGACATTTCGAATTCCTTTTGCATCACCAAGGCAAAGCTTTGACTCATAGCTTCTTCATTGCTGCCAAAGATAATATCATCTACATCCACAACAAGTATTAGCAATTTGTCATTTTCAATTTTTATATAAAGATTGCTATCTATTGATCCTTTTGAGAATCCTTTTTGATGAAGATATTTGTCCAAACGATAGTACCAAGCCCTTGGAGCCTGTTTAAGACCATAGAGAGCCTTTTTTAGTCTGCAAACAAGATTTGGATCATTCCCAAGAATGAAACCATCTGGATGTTCAATGTACACTTCTTCTTCTAAGTTTCCATTCATAATAGCTGATTTCATGTCCATTTGAAATACTTTGAACTGCTGAAAGCTTGAGAGAGAGAGGAACATTCGGATGGCCTCAAGTCTAGCAACGGGAGAAAAAGTTTCTTCAAAGTTTATTCCTTCTTGTTGAGCATACCCTTTACAAACAAGTCTGGCCTTGTTTCTAATAACTTCCCCATTTTCATTCAACTTGTTCTTGAAGATCCATTTTGTTCCTATGACATTCTTATCTTTTGGTCTAGGAACCAACTCCCAAGTGTTTTTTTTTTCGATTTGTTCAAGTTCTTCATCATTAGTCTGATTTTGAGGGTAGTTTAGTGGAGGAGAGTAATTCCAAATAGCTTGAAGCTTCTGCAATTGTTCTTCTTGTTTGTATGCCAGCCTCCTTTTGCCCCAAAATTTGTGATTCTAGATGATTCTTTTGGACATACCTAGAAGGAGTCTTTTATTCTATCCTTATATTTTCCTCTGGCTCCTCATGGGTTTCCTCTTCATCATTAGTCTGATTTTGAGGGTAGTCTTCATCCTCTTCGATGTTTTCATAATTTACTTGCCTAGGAATGTATCCTTTTTCATCAACCACTACAACAATGCTGTCAACAATTCTTCCAAGTCTTTTATTGTAACACTTATATGCTTTGCTGTGTGGAGAATAACCAAGGAGAATGCCTTCATTTGCTCTAGGTTCAAGTTTTCCAAGCTGTTCATCATTATTCTTAATATAGAATTTGCTTCCAAAAATTTTGAAATGCTTTGTCGAAGGAGTCTCACGATACCAGAGCTCATGAGGAGTTTGAGTGTTGTTCACTTAGACATTTGTTTTGTTGAGAATAACAACCGCAGCAAATGCAGCTTCACCCCAGAAGGTTGCGGGAGTTCTAGACTCATCAAGCATAGCACGAGCCATTTGTTGAATTGTTCTGTTCATCCTTTCCACTACTCCATTTTGCTGAGGAGTTCTAGCTGTACAGAATTCCCTTCTTATTCCATGTTCTTCACAGAAATCGAAAAATTCATTTGAGGTAAACTCCCCACCTCTGTCAGACGTGAGGCACTTAATTTTGTGATCTGATTCGTTTTCAGCCAAGGCTTTGAAAGATTTGAATTTTTCGAATGCTTCATCTTTGTGCTTCATAAGTCCTAACCAAACCATCCTGGAGAAGTCGTCAATGAATAATATAAAGTATTCTTCTCCCCGAGGTGACCTTGTCCTAAATGGTCCACATACATCTGTATGGACTAGCTCAAAAGGCCTGCTAGCTGAACCTTCCTTCTCAGGGAAGTTAGTTCTGGTTTGTTTACCAAACTGACATGATTTGCATATAGTGTTGTCAGGAATTTTGATATCTGGAAGACCACGAATTGCCTGGTACTTGCATGCCTTCCTTATTTGAGAGAAGCTTAGATGCCCCAACCTCTGGTGCCATAACTAGTGTTCATCATCCTTGCTCAAATAGCATTGTTGTTGTCCTTCTTCAAATATGTATAAATTATTTGGAGCTCTTCTGCCTTTGATCAATATTCTTCCTGTATCAAGATCACGAACACTACATCCATCTGATCGACATATTACCTCGGTTCCATTATCGCACATCTAATTGACACTCAATAGATTATGCTTCAAGCCATCAACATACAAAACATTTCCAGCTTTGACCTTTTCTTTCAACTGAGCAATGCCTTTTCCTTTTATGGCTGCAAGGGTATCATTACCAAAAGAAACTTTCTTTCCCTTTTATAAAGCAGTATATGATTTAAGTTTTTATTTATCACCTGTCATATGCTTCGAACATCCGCTGTCGATGTACCATTGATTTTCCTGTCATTCTGCATATAAAGCTATCCCACATCTTTCTGGTTGTGGTTCCTTCATTCTCAATGTTTTGGCACTTGAGGTTTGTTCCTTCTGAGTTGTCTCCCAAAACCTGCTCCTGCATTCAGAATCTTCATGACCAAAATTATTACAAATAGAGCATTCAATTTCACTTTCAAGGGCATTTGTTATAGGTCCTCTTCATGATTTCAGGCATACTTCTTTGTTTTTGAGCTTCTCTAGTCATGATTGTCTTATAGGAAACACATTGAGCTGCTTTGTGACCAAAGTTATCGCAAGAGAAACATTGGCCATTGAAGAAATTCTTGCGACTGCCATCCATTCTTGAAGAGAATTGGAAAGATTTTACCTGTGGTTGGTTGTAGCTTCTGTTTGTCCTTAAGGTAGTATGCCCCCAATTTTCTTGATAGTCTTTGTTCGTCCTTGAGCAAGGTTGTCCCTGATTTACCTGATGATTCCTATTAGGCCTTTACTCACTCCTTCTTGCTGCATCAAGATAACTTTTGGAGGTGGAAGCTTGAGATGCCTCTCCATTATACCCCAGACCTGTCTTGATTAGAGGGGAACGTTGTACACTGATAATCTCATCCAAAGTTTCAGATCCTTTAACAAATTTAAGATTAAGGGCCTTTGTTTTCTCAAATTCTTTTCTAAGGCCAACAATTTCACATTCTAACTTCTCAAGAGATTTTTCTTTTTCATCAAGTTGAAATTGCATAGTATCAATGATCATATTCTTTTCTTCTAAACATATTTTGAGTCTAGAAATCTCTTCATAAAAGCCATCTATATCTATAGCATCCATGTAATCATCATCTTCAAAAGCCATTAGAAGTTTATAGTTATTACCTCGTTCATATCCATTGCTATTTGAGAGTCCATCACTATCTTCATGAGTGTAATAGCTTTTCTTATTTACACTCTGTTTCTTGTTCCATCTAACAGGAACTTTCCCTTTGTCAATCTTATCCTTATGAGGACATTTGGTAGCATAGTGGCCTACTCTTCCACAAGCAAAGCATTTGAATGGTAACTTACCTCGGAATCGTCCAGTGCCCCGTTGAGGATTTTTGACAAAATTCAATTCTTCTTCTTCTTCTGATATGTTTCCAGGCTCATAGTAATCTCCTTTTCCAGAAGCTTTGAAGGCAACTTCTCTCCTATATGATGGTCCTCCTTTCCTCATTTCATAAGCAGTTAGAATCCCATGCAACTGTGACATTTTAAGGTTTTGAAGATTCTCCTTTTCTTCTATTGCAGAAACTTTAGATTCAAACCTAGGGGACAAATATCTTAGAACTTTTTCAACCACAACAGCCTCTTTTACTTCTTCACCCAAATTTTTCATACAATTAACAATCTCATCTACACAAAGAAAATAGTTCGCCACACTTTCATCATTGTACATTCTGAGATTTTCATACTGAATTCTGAGGGTTTGAAGTTTTGCTCGTTTTACCTAATCATCTCCTTCATAGCTTAGAAAAATCTTGTCCCATATTTCCTTAGTGGATTTATACTGCATGACTTTGACAAATTCAGGCTGTGATAGACATCCCAATAGAGTATTGACCGCCTTTGCATTCGTTTCATATTTCTTTTTCTCAGCCGGATCTGTGGGAGTCGATGATGGAAAAGTATACCCTGTATCTATGATATCCCAGACTTCAGTACCCAGAGATTGAAGATAGGAAGTAACTCTAACCTTCTAGTATACGAAGTTTGTTCCATAAAAAACCGGTGGTCTGATTGATGCTTCCCTCTCGTAGTTGCTCATGATGAAAGATCTTCCTTCAAGCGATCAAGCTTCTTCAGAAGGACCTGCTCTGATACCAATTGTTGGAAATAATACTGAGAGGGGAGGGGTGAATCAATATTATCAAGTCAAAAATTCTTTTTTCAAAACAAATTGTATACGCTACTTCAGTTAGTTAAACCCGCGTATATACTCGATTATACAGAAGGAAACCCACGTATACAAAGAAAACTTTTAATTTACTTTATCTTTCTGATGATGATTGTTAATTTGTGCTGCAGAATCAAATAACCAGTAACCAGAGACAGTAAACAGAGCAGAAAGATAATCACACACAAGAACACAAGATATAAGGTGGAAACCCAATGTGGGTGAAAACCACCTGCTGCAATTCGTCTCTATCTTTCTTTCATTAGAAACTTCTTTTACAATGTACTGATGCAGTCCTTTACCAGTATGTAGGCTGTAACCTGCAGAGAGCTACAACTCTGTCTCATTCTCCAGCTTCTCCTGGAAGGGAGCTACAACCCCCTTTAGCTCTTGTACTAGCCAAGATACTAGTACGTAGGTGCTGGCCTACTGAAGGCTACAACCTTCTCTTTCTTCCAGGGACCACGTTTCATAAAATTTTAGACCGGATCCATGAACATCAATCAATCATCAAGAATTTCTCCATCAACCAATCTCCTTTTCACCAATTAGATCTGGATCAAGTAGATACTTCTCTGACAGTTGTACCCAAAACACAGTACCAAAAACCATACACCAGAAAACAGAAGCCAGAACACAACAACAATAGACAGAGGCAGCTAGATCACAACTTAGAGTAAATACGCTATTTCAACAGCCTTAAACTAGCGTGCATACGCCTCTGCGTATGGAACAACCTGCGTATACGCGTCTTTACTTTACTAAACCTACGTGTATACGCACCCTTGCTTCACTGAACCTGCGTACAGATCTATAAAGGATAATTCACTCTTTCAGATATTCAATCACTAATTAACCCAGATTATCAGACTTATAGGTCAAGCAAGTGCCATATCTAGCAGATCAAAATCATACAAAGATGCTATCATTCAAGCTTAAAGATTATGACCCATGAATAGAACTTATGCCTTTTGCGCTAAGGTTCCTCCTTCATTCAGATCCAGATCTGCATCATAACCCAATTACCAATATACCAGCTCTAGCCCTTTATCAGATATTCAATCATAATTCAGATGATCATTTGCCACAAGATCTCCTTCCTCTTTTATAGTCTTAGGCCTTCCACAATACCATGGTCCAAAATCATAACATTTCAATACCATGAACCCAAAAACTAGGGATCAATACATCTGACGAGACGCCACGATCCAAAACAACAGGTTCAAATCCCAAGAACTAACCATCATGGACCAAAAGTAAGTTCCCTAACATATACGCGCTTTTGTAACGTATAACCCGCGTGTATATGCGTCTTCGTCTAGATGAACCTGCGTATATGACTTTTTCTTCTTTCTGGGCGCCTAAACCAAGATCTGTCACCAAGTTGAGTTGCCATCAAGGACAACACCTGGGCCATAGCTCCAAACCTGTGCCATAATGCCAACATATAGCCACATGGAAGGCGCATTGTGCATGCGGTTGGAGCCTTCTAGCCACATGCACAACTTGGCATGTGTGCAACTGGGCTGTAAATTCAAGTAAAAGAAAGTTCCAACTCAGGAAGGGATCACTAGTGGGTGTTTTCTAACATCTAGGTCGTGATTAAGTGTCCCTAAAAGGTTGCAGTAAAGTTTCATGACACTAGGCCCCACTTCCATAACTGGAACTTGGATGTCGGGCCATGCATAGTAACTCTCAGCTCATGTTTACCCTAGAGAGCTTGTAAAAGCAGGTACATGCGGGGTGGTGTGTTACAGGGTGGTATTAGAGCAGTTATGTTCCCTATAAACCTTTCTCTGGTACCAGTGTTATAGAGTGGTATCAAAGCGAGGTTTACAACATTGGACCGCATGGTAAATACATATGGTTATGGTTATCATGCATGTAATTACTATTACAATTTTGTATTATTATCTTGATTCATGCATGATGTTGATATGTTGTTGTTATTATTACACATTGTGCTAATCTAGACTGACTTGTGCAGATGTAATAATCTCCCTTGAGATACACTGAGATATGATTTTGATTATGTCTTCTATTTGGTTTATCTAACATAGAATATTTGCAAGAAATAGAAGACCAAAAGATGAAGAGCATATTAGTGGATTACAGTTCACATGACTCCCCATATAGGGCTGAAGTGAAATTAGTGGAATGGGAAAAGTTAGTTGAGCAACAAGGAGAGGAATATTTTTCTAATCTAGAAAATACATTGAGGAGTATGAGGGTAGATATTAGAAGTTGTAAAACATATAATAATAGGTTGATTGAGGCACAAGAAAGACTTGCAAAGGCTAAGAAAATAAAGTTGAAGTTATTGTAGTTATCCTTCATATCCTTTCAGAGTTGCAAAAGTAGGGACAACTGGGGATCAATCATGGAGATAGGTAGGAGGAAAAGACTAACAGGGTGGATGGAAGCTTGTCTAAAAAAAGGTACAAGATGGACCGTGATGACAAAATAAAAGGTGGAAGATCCTTGTGTACATATGGATTTTATTCCACCTCTTCTTCTAGGAGACATCATTGCTATCACCACCAACATCATAGGAGGAGCAAGTATTTTCCAGAGGAATTCAAGAAATCCAAGCCTCCTAGTTTTGTTGGGGAAATGAAGAAATCAAAAGATGCAGAAGCGTGACTACTTGGGATGAATAAATTTTTCAGATTGCATGACTACTCAGAGAACATGTAAGCCAAGATAGCTATCTTTAGTCTCAAAGGAAGAGTAGATATTTGGTGGCAAGATGTTAAGAATGTTAGAGGAATTAGAGAAGACAAGCTGACTTGGGACGAGTTTGAAAGATTCTTCAGGAAGAAGTGCCTGTCTGAGAGATATTATGATGGAAAGGCCAAGGAGTTTTATGAGCTCATGATGAGTTCCCTGATAGATGAAGAGTATACAACATATTTCTAGAGTTTTTGAGGTATGTGCCCTATCTTAAGGATGAGAAAGAAAAGATCCAAAGGTTCATCAGTGGATTTCCATTGTCATTCAAAGATCTGATTAATTTTGATGAGCCTCAATCATTGGAGGAAGTCATCAAAAAGTTAAAATGTTGTTATGAGTAGTCAAAGCGCAAGCTTGAGTTCAAGCATGAATGGAAAGGCAATGAGAAGACTAAAGGAAAATGATCCAAGAAGCGAGGAGGATCTAAGGATGCAAGTGAAAGGAAAATGCAACCGCTCATAAGACGTTTAATGAAGATGAGAAAGGATAGGGGTCTCATCTTGGAGAGAAACAAAATAAAGGTAGTGGTAAGGAACGATTGAAATATTGGATTTGTGGTAAAGACCATCACAAGAAGAATTATGCATTATATCAGGGTAGTAGGCCACAGATCTATAGTGCTAAGGGGGCGCATACAGTTGGGGATGTGGGTCAAATCATTCCCCGGATCTATGCAACACTTGATAATAGGAAGGCATACCATCAGGCATCTATTATTGAGATGGAAGGTAAGTTTTGTGATCAACTAGTTTCCATTTCGATTATAGCTATGTTATTTTTTATCTAATTATAGCTATGTTATTTTTGACCTAGTGGATCATTGTCATTTGAATATGGAAGTGCATCTAGAATCTTGATTGGTGCAATTGGCTATAGGGGCCAAGAGAAGAGTTCACCATTGGATGAGATCTTGTGCATTTGAGCTTAATGGCATGCCTACAACAAGACACCTAAATGTGCTTCCTTTGGGTGCATATAGCATGATTTTGGGCATGGATTGGTTATTTATTCATGGGACCAATGTAGATTGTTGTGAGAAGGCCATTTAGTGCCTCGATGATGATGAGGAAAAGAGAGCCTTGCAGAAAAAGAAGAATTCTACATCAGTGAGAATGGTTACAACTATGCAAGCTAAGAGCAACCACATGAAAGGGTGTGTATTTTCTGCAGTTCATGTTTCCAGTGGTAAAGGGAAGGAAGCTGAGGATGATGAATTCTTGAGGATGATGATGAAGTAAGAGTTTTAGGATGTGTTTCCCACATATATTCTAGAGTTACTGTCTCATAGACAGGTGGATTTATCTATTGAGTTGATACCGGGAGCAACACCAACATCTAAGGCACCATACAAGATGGACACTCTAGTGTTGGTGGAATTGAAGTTGCAGCCTAAAGAGATTCTTGATAGGGGATACATAAGGCCAAGTGTGTCTATGTTGGGTGTATCCATGTTGTTTTTAGAGGAAAATGATGGTACTTTCAGATGGTGCATTAATTACAAGAAGTTGAACAAGGTGACTATTAAGAACATGTATCCATTGCCTCGCACTGATGATTTGTTTGATCAACTGAAGGGAACAAAAATATTTTCAAAGATTGATCTGAGATCGGGATATCATCAGGTGCACATCAAAGAAGAAGACATCTACAAGACTACATTCTATATAAGGTATGGGCACTATGAGTTCATGGTGGTTCCTTTTGGTCTTACAAATGCTCCAACCACTTTCATGTGTTTGATGAACAATGTGTTGCACCCTTATCTGGATAAGTTTGTGATAGCCTTTGTTGATAACATATTCACCTATTCAAAGAATGAGGAGCATGCAAAACACCTGGAAGTGGTGTTGAGATTTTTGAGAGAGCGTAAGTTGTATGCCAAGCTCAACAAATGTAGTTTCTTTCATTCTCAAATTCATTACTTGGGACATGTTGTTTCCAAGGAAGAGATAGTAGTGGATATGGAAAAGATTAAATCTATCATGGAATGGCCATATCTAAGGAATGTGTATGAATTCATATGATTCATGGGACTAACAGGTTATTACAGGCGGTTCATCAAGAAATTTTCCAAGATTGGCTATCCTATCACATCTTTGTAGAGAAGAGGAAAAAAGTTTGAATGGACTGCTAAGTGTGAAACTAGCTTTGATTAGTTCAAGCATTTACTTCCTAATGCTCCATTTTTTAAGATTGCAGATCTTGATAAGGAGTTTTTGGTTTGTACAGATGCATGTAAGGAAGGACTTGGTGGAGTCGTGATGCAAAAAGGGCAGGTGGTTTGATATGAATGATGAAAACAAAATGAGCATGAGCAAAACTATGTGACTCATGATCTTGAGTTAGAAACCATCATTCATGCATTGAAGATGTGGAGACATTATCTCCTTAGTAGGACGTTCGTTTTGATGAGTGATCATAGTGGATTGATGTACTTATTTGACGAACCTGATCTGAATGTAGGGAAAGCTAGATGGTTGGCTACTCTCAGTGAGTTTAATTTTGAGATCAGGTAAATCAAAGGCAAGGACAACTGGGATGCAGATGCTCTCAATAGGAGAGTATAGGTGAATCATATTTCAGTTGTGAGCTCTTATGGGACAAACTTATAGGAGCATATCTTACATGTAGGGTAGCATGATGACAGGTACCGATAGTTGAAGCAGAGATTCCAGTAGAAGGGTGAGAGTGATCAAGATGAGGGGTATGACCTCACAACAGATGGCTCGGTTAGAGTCAGGAGCAAGATTTATGTGCTAGATAACAACAAGTTAAAGAATGAGAGAGTTTCATGTCAAGCCATCCATGATACTAGAAGAATTTGATAGTTGTTAAGAAGCTCTACTATTGACCGAATTTGAAGAAAGAGGTGGATGTGTTTATTGCTAAATGTTTGGACTGTCAGCAAGTGAAATCTAAATGCAAACATCCAGCTGATCTATTGCATCCTATTTCGATTCTAGAATGGAAATGGGAGGTCATTTCCATGGAATTCATTACAGGATTGCCTAGGACATCAAGGAAACATGATTCCATCATGGTTGTGGTTGACAAGTTGAGTAAGGTAGCTCACTTCATTGTATTGAAGTATACTAATTCAGCAAGTGAAGTGGCTCAGATCTTCATCAAGGAGATAGTGAGGTTGCATGGAGTTCCCAAGAAGACTATATCATAAAGAGATGCCAAGATCACTTCCAAGTTTTAGAAGGAATTGTTTGCAGGCTTCAAGACATAGTTAAATTTCAGTACAATCTATCATCTATAGGCAGATGGGAAGACAAAGACGGTTAACAAGATCCTTGAGGATATGTTGAGGATGTATGTCACGCATCAACAGAGTGTTGGAAATATTGAAAGGGGGGGTGAATCAATATTTCTTAGCAATTTGTACTTTTTAAATTTTTTTTTCAAAGCATTATTTAATCTTCAGTTATTACTATTATTTTTATAATCCATAGTAGACAACACCATACAACAATGTAGAAAGGTAAAACAATGGAAAAAAAGTTTTTTAGGTGGAAAACCCCCTTCGGGTCAAAACCACTGAATGCTTCTTAGTAATTGGCTTCTCCTCCACTTTAAGAGAAAATTAATTACATCAAGATTTCGGCTAGAACTGAGGAAGGTGTCAACCCCCTAATTCACAGGCTATAACCTGTAGGATGCTAATAAAAACTAATACCTTGAACCAACTGGAAGGACACCCCAACGCCCTGTAAGTCAGGCCACAACCTGACAAGTGCCCCAACACTTTGTTTACCAACTGTTTTTGGAAAAAATTCTTTGTTTCCCTGTAGTTTATTAGCCACAACTGAAAGGATGCAACAACGCCTTGTGTAGGCTACGACCTGCCCTAGCACCACCCTGCCACCCTGAAGTGTTCTTAACCCACAACTTGCAGGTGACTCCAATCACCTGCCTTGAACCACCCTACCACCCTAACCAACAAGTGAACCACGTTTCACAATTTTTAGACTAGATCCCCTTGTGCCCTGAATCAATATATGAAGATAGTAAATAAGAGAATGTTGCTCTTCTCAAAATGAATATCATGTCAAGTCCTACAAATGCACTGTTGATCACACTGTACAACCTTGCTCAAATTAACCACTGCAAAATTAAACTAATCACTACACATCAAAACTCACTTCTCAACTTTACATCATTGTCACTGATCAACTGCACATCACTGTCACTGCACATTTGATTACTGCTCAACATCAAGAGCTCACAACGTTGTCTACCATTTTACTGCTCATGAATGAGTAATCATCATAGGCTCATAAGAAGATTACCACATTACTAAACCAATCACACTATACTACTGTAAGTGTTGAATACAAGCGACTGATGACGTCACAATCCAAGATGCCTCGGGTCATTCCTATGAACTGCTACCACTGTTCTCAAGCCTTTCTCACAAAGAGCTACTGACATTTGTTCTTTCATAGTTGAGCACTTCTCACACACTATTATCCATCGTTACTTCAATAATATATACAACAAGGTGATGTGTCCTCAAAATCCTGTTACCTTGTAAGGTCACAATTAGTATGAACCCTAGGTTATCATAACCACTATAATTATATTAGGTTCTACAATTCAAAGTCAACATATTAATAACTTGGTATGTCAAGCAAACATCATGTTGCATGTAGAGTGTCAAGTCTAGCCAAAGTCAAAATATCAACATATGTGTTATGTCTAGTATGTTAAGTCTACTCTCACTAAGTTAGGGTCAATAGTTATTAGGACCTATCTATATACCAAGCCAATTGATAATCACCAAGAGAACATCACTAATCAAATCAAGTCAACACAACGTCAATTGCAACATAGTTAAGTTAGTCTTAGCTTAAACATCTGATCATTGTTATGTCTAATTGTCATGTTGCATGGGATATCAAATCTAATTTCAATGAGTCAAATTCAACATGTTAATGTTCAATCAAGCCAAGTTAATATGATGAGTTATGGTATAACGTCAATTGATAATTAAAAAGAAAGCTACTATAGAAATGAATTTAAGTAAATGTGATGAGACACATTTATTTAGTAGGGCTACACTCACAAGGAAGTATCACTCATCAAGTCAAGATAACAAATAGTCACAAGTGTCAATATATCATTGTGAAGGTAGATCAAGGACATATCAAATAAATTGATAATCACTCACAAGGATATGTTACTTATGAAGTCAACTCAAGTTAGTGTGTTATATATTAGGTCAATTAACAATAGCAATATTTTTTCCTTAAATTGTTTAGAAGGATATGTTATTTATCAAGTCAATTCACAAGTGTGATGAGACATATCTATATACCAAGAAAGATGTTACAATAGGACTACCTTTATTAAGACACCCAAAAGGATATGTCAAGTCAAGTTAACATACAATCATGTCAATATACAATTGTCACTTACAAGCATCATATTATGTCATGGTTACGTCATTGAAGTGTCAATTACAATTATACATAAGACCAATGTTATATCTAGGTGTGAGTGTCCAAGTTAAGGTCAAATTGTCAATTGTCATGTCATAGGTCATAGGTCTTTAACACGTTGTTATTACATATAGTGTTAAGAATCCTATGATAAGGATGATTGTAATAGACCTTAAACACACCATACAACCCTGCTTGAAATAGGTGTGTATGTCTCCTAGAAGGAGCCTAGACTCTCTCTATTCTCTCTAGGTTCCTCATTCACTTCCTTCAAAGAGAAAACATGACTGTTTGCTACCCTAATATAGTACTACAGGTCTGCGGTGTAGTGAAAAGTGCTTGGATCAATATCAATACAAGACTTAGACTGACGCTAAGTTTTAGAAGTTCCTCGTTGTCATCCAAAGAGCCAAAGAGGGCCTTCATTGCCCTAGAAGAGGCCTTAAAGAAAGAGGTCACAGGCTTGTTCACTAATGAGAGTTGAATTAGTGTGCTACTTCTTCAGAACCTCAAACTTCCACCCGCAATTGAGCTTGTCCAAACGAATCCCAAAACCCAAAAAAATAAGACAAGATCCCTTACCTTTGATTCGTTGACCCGTTTTCCTTAGAAGGAACCAAATTTTTCTCTGCCTTAGAAGTCTTCAAAATGCCAAAAAATACTTGCTACAAGAGGTCTTAATACAAACAATTTTAGAGCTAAATAATTCATTAAGTTTATATGACTTAGGATGATTAAAGTCTTTCCTTTTATAATGTATGTTAGGGGTTTATAAATTTACATGTTGAAGAGCATTTAGCCCTAAGAAAATATTGAGTACGTTTAATTTCGATTGATAAGTACTAATAACTTTATATTTTAATGATGTTTTTAATTATAATTATAATTTTAAATTCTTCATTTGATACTTCAATAATTTTAATAATGTCTCCTTTTAATTTGACTATATTAAGTTTATATTATATTAAATTGTGTTTATTTAATTTCCTTTGACCTTTTGATATGGTGCATATGGTTCTACCTAGGTTTTGAATTCAATGATTGGTTTATTTCCTTGGGTTCTTGAATTTATTCAACTTATACACAATGATATTGTGGTATTAATCATTGTCATATATTGAAAATCACTGGAGAATGAATGATAAGGTGTCATGTCACTGTCCCTGGCGTTGTATACCACAAATTGGGTCTTCAACTTCAAACTCAATTTTCTCTCAAGCTAGGAGGACTTATGTGGCGTACCACATACCACCAGAAAGATCTCGACGATAATAATTCAATGACGTGGATATCCAAGTCATACATAAATATTTGACCCTTCAAAAACCATCGACAAAGTTGGGGTACGTCCATCGTATAAGGAACCCAAACCCTAAGACTTGGGCTTTCAACCATCCAACAATGTAGCTTCCAACTTGATGTAATCTAACAATTACTAAGAAGTGCTCATTTACCATTTGACATCAATGACCAGTGTTTTTAGCCAAGGGCAATCCCATTCAACTCCATGAGTTGACATCAATGAAAACACCATCCAACAATCTCCCCCTTTGTCATTGATGGAAACACATACTCCTTCTACGAGTACAAATCCCCCTGAAATCTTGCTTCATCTCCTTCTTAGGTTTTTCTCTCCCCCTTGACATCAATGGCAAAGGGTTACTGCCCCTGCCAATCTACCTACTTCCTGTGGACCTGTTATCTGCCTGTGCTCCCATTGATGAGAAGCCTTCTTGTGATAATTTGCCAATGAAAATCCTTGTGAACCGATAATCTACATGTTCTCCCCCTGAAGAGAAGCTTTCCTATGACACTAACAATCATTGTGGACTTGTAATCCTTTAATTGTTCTGCTCCCCCTAAACCTTCTATGAATTTGACACATTTGTCTTGAAGTTTCCATTATGTCCACGCTATTCATTTTTCTATGGTAGAAATATGCCACATACTATTGTATAGACTCCCCCTCTTCAAAATTCAAGTAGTCAATGAGCCAGATTGTTCAAGATAGTGTGTTACCCAACAAACCATCTTGACTTGTGTCATTATCTGAAGAAATTGCTAATCCCTCATGGCCTTTTGCTTTTACGTATCTTGAAAGCATAACTGTTGAGACCTTCTCATATGCTTCATCTTCCTATACTTGTTTCCTTTTCCAACCTTCTTGTTCCTGCAATCTTGAGCCATGTGCCCATAGTTATGACACTTGAAGAATTTAATGTTGTCCATAAGCGATTCCATATGATATCTGGAATCACGAGTTATATGGCCATATTTATGGCATTTGAAACACTTAATGTTTAGCCCATATGGAACAAATTCTCTGCTGACAAAATCATCGTGAACATGTCTCGTGATCTTGTAAACTTTATTCTAGGGTTTTGTGGATAATGATTATACCTATCAAAAAGTTCACAATCCCTAACCATGTGTCCATAGTTAGCACATAAAAATAAATAACCATTAAATGAACACACGTACTTGGATAATTCATTTAGAGGTGGTGGTACTTGATAATTGTACATATCAACAACTTTACAATCCCTAACCATATGTCCAAAGTTAGTGCATGAAAAACAATAACCATTAAATGAACAAACATACCTGTATGAGTTATCTTTCATGGATGGCTCATTCTTCTTTGAAGGTGGTGTATTATTTTGTCCTTTGTATTTGAATGCTTTGGCATCATTCTTCGAAGTTGCAATATTTTTCTTTGGTTTAGTGTTCTTCTCAATATGAATTTGTGAAGATGTGGAGCTTGTACCTTCATCCACAAGAGCCTTACATCTTCTTTTTTTCAATTATTTATCTGTCCTATCCATAACCTGTAAATGGTATTTTTTCATTTCCTTGAGCTTCTTAATATCATTAAGCGCTACATCAAGAATTTCCTTTCTTTTGATAAAGGTCTTCCCAAAATCTATCTTTCAATAAGATTCTTCTATTTTCTGCGTCTTCTTCCTGTAGCTTCTTGAAGATCTGTATCTGTTCTTTCTGCTTCTCATTCTCTTTCCCGAGTCTGTTTATTTTTGAAATAGTTATATCCAATTCCCTTTTCTTCTTATCAACTTCAATTTCATGATTTTGACTAGATTCCTTTAATTGGCTTGCTAGGTCTTTCTTTTCAATTTCTGCTTCTGGCACTTGTTCCTTAAGCCTGCTAATATCTGCACTAGCTACATTAAGTTCCCGTTTCTTTTGATCAACTTCTTTCTTGAGTGTGTGAATTTATGTCTTCATATTCTTCCATTATGAATTTTTGACCATTCTATCTTCTTCCAACTCTACGCTAAGAGTGTTACTGATTTTCTCGGATTTTTCATTCTTCTTATTGAGTCTTCCAACACATCCTTTTTCTATTTCCAATTATGCTTCTAGAAATTTTTCCATTTCCCTTTCACTCTTGAGTTCCTTTATAAATCTAACCACTTCATTTTGAAATTTGATCTCACTCATTTCTTCTTCTCCTTCTTCAAGAACTTCCTCCCTATTATCATCAATCATAGAATGTAAAATAACTTCCATACCTAGAGCTTCCATTGAATCCTTTGAATTCTTGGTAGATTTCCTTTTTCATTCTCCCATATTTATACTATGATATTTTCCTTCCAGCTGTTAAACACTACTGAAGGAACTCTCTTGTAGCAGTGTTTGAAATACTTGGGTGGGGGGCGGGGGGGTGGGGTGAATCAATATTTCCTTAGCAATTAGTACTTCTTCTTCTTTTTTCTTTTTTTTGGCAGAGCATTAGTTATTCTTTAATTATTATTATTATTATTCAGATAATCATATACAATAATCCGTAGTAGACAACACCATACATCATTGCAGAAAGATAAAACATTGGACACAAATATTTTTAGGTGGAAAGCCCCCTCCAGGTCAAAAACCACTGAACAATTCTTAGTAATTGTCTTTTCCTCCTCCTTAAAAGAAAAAATAATTACAACAATATTTCAGCTACAACTGAGGGAGGTGTCAACCCCCTAATTCACAAGCTACAAATTATAGGTCTCTACTAAACCATAATACCCTAATACAACTGGAAGGATGCTCCAGTTCCCTGTAAGTCAGGCCACAACCTAATGAGTGCTCCAACACTCTGTTTACTAGATGTTGTCAGAAAGGATGCTTAGTCGCCCTGGATTTTATCATCCCCAACTGAAAGGACGACACAATGCCTTGTGCAAGCTACGCCCTTCCCTAACACCACCCTGCCACCTTGAAGTGTTCTCAGGCCATAACCTGAAGGTGAATCCAATCACTTTCCTTGCACCACCCTACCAGCCTAATTAATAAGCAGACCATGTTTCAGAATTTTCGGATTGGATCCCCCTGTGTCCTAAATCAATATATGAATATAGTAAATAAGAGAATGTTGCTCTACTCAAAATGAATGTCCTATCAAGTTTTGCAACTGCACTATTCATCATATTGTAAAACCCTGTTCAATTTGACCATTGCAGAATCAAACTAATCACTACACAATGTTGCGCATCAAAACTCACTCCTCAATTGTACATCACTGCCCATGCTCAACTGCACATCACTATCACTGCAAAACTGCACACCAGTGTCACTTCATATATGATTACTGCTCAACATCAAGAGCTCACAACACTAGATAGCACTACACTACTCATGAATGAGTAATCATCATAGGCTCATAAGTAGACTGCCACATCACTGAATCGATCACATTTTACTACTGCAAATGTCAAATACAAGCGATTGATGACGGCACAATCTAATATGCCTTAGGTAATTCTTATGACATGATACCACTACTCTCAAGCTTTGCCCACAGAGAGCTACCAACATATGTTCTTTCATTGTTAAGTACTACTCACACACTATTATCCATCGTTACTTCAATAAGCTATAAAACAAGGTGATGTGTCCTCATAAACTTGTTACCTTGTAAGGTCATGATTAGTATTGTTATGAAACCAGCTCAAGAAAAGATAGAAAAGATAGATCAACGCCTTAGAATTTAGCCTCTTTGAGGGGGCAA
>APFE030091492.1:108310-123892 GCA_000404065.3 Pinus taeda
TAAGGGCACAATAATAACAATAGTGGGCTTCTATGGGGCACAATAGTAACAATATGGGTACTGCATGGGTACATCAATATAATAAGTGGGTTGTACTAATAACAATAAGGGGTTACACTAGTAGTATAGGGGTCTAACAAGTATGAACCCTAAGTTATCATAGCCACTATAGTTAGATTAACATAGTGTTTCAAATCATGTTTCTACAAGTCAAAGTCAACATATCAATAACTTGTTATGTTAAGGAAACATCATGTTGCATGTACAGTGCTAAGTCTAGTCAAAGTCAAAATATCAACATATGTGTTATGTCTAGTATGTTAAGTCTACTCTCACTAAGTCAGGTTCAACAGTTACTAGGACCTATTTATATACCATGTCAATTGGAAATAACCAAGGCTACATCGCTTATCAAATCAAGTCAACACAAGGTAAATTGAAACATAGTTAAGTTAATCTTAGCTTAAATATATGATCATTGTCTAATTGTCCTGTTGTGTGAGATATGAAATCTACTCTCAATGAGTCAAAGTCAATGTTTCAATGTTCAGTCAAGTCAAGTTAATACGATGAGTTAAGGTATCAAGTCAATTGATAATTACAAAGAAAGTTACTATAGCAATGAATTGAAGTCAATGTGATGAGACATATTTATTTAGCAAGGCTACACTCACAAGGAAGTACCACTCATCAAATCAAGATAACAAACAATCACAAGTATCAATATATTGTTGTCAAGTCAGATCAAGGACATATCAAATCAATTGACAATCACTCACAAGGATATGTTATTTATGAAGTTAAATCAAGTCAGTGTGTTATGTATTAGGGCAATTGACAATAGAAAGATTGTTTCCTTAAAGTATTCACAATGATATGCTATTTATCAAGTCAATTCACAAGTGTGATGAGACATATCTATATACCAAGAGAGATGCTACAACATGACTACCTTTCTTAAGACACCCAAAACGATATGTCAAGCCAAGTTAACATAAAATCATGTCAATATACAATTTTCACTTATAACCATCATATTATGTCGCTATCACTTCACTTAAGTGTCAATTACACTTATACATAAGACTGATGTTATGTCTAGGTTTGAGTGTCCAAGTTAAGGTCAAATTGTCAATTTTCATGTCATAAGTCATAGGTCTTTGTCACATTGTTATTTCCTACAGTGTTAAGAATCCTATAATAAGGATGATTGTAATAGATCTTAACACACCCTAAATCCCTGCTTGAAATAGGTGTGGATGTCTCCTAAGGGAGCCTAAACTCTCTCTATTCCCTCTAGGCTCCTCACACATTGCCTTCAAAGAGAAAACATGATTGTTCGTTTCCCTAATATAGTACTACAAGTTTGTGATGCAGTGAAAAGTGCTTGGATCAATCTCAATGCAAGACATAGAATCACGTTAACTTTTAGAGGTTCCTTGTTGTTATTCAAAGAGCCAAAGAGGGTCTTTGCTACCCTAGAACAAGCCTTAAAGAAAGAGGCCATAGGTTTATGCCCTAATGAGGGTTGAATTAGTGTGCTACTTCTTCGGAACCTCAAACTTCGACTTGCTATTGAGATTGTCCAAACAAATCCTAAACCCAAACAAAATAAGACAAGATCCCTTACCTTTGATTCATTGTCCTATTTGCCTTAGATGGAATTAAATATTTGTTTTCCTGAGAAGTCTTCAAAATGCCAAAAAACACTTGCTACAAGAGGTTTGAATAAAAACAATTTTAGAGCTA
Organism: Pinus taeda; assembly: GCA_000404065.3. Taxonomy (NCBI): domain Eukaryota; kingdom Viridiplantae; phylum Streptophyta; class Pinopsida; order Pinales; family Pinaceae; genus Pinus; species Pinus taeda. The sequence goes on from APFE030091492.1 coordinate 110,060, forward strand.
AGATATTCGTTGAGTTTATATGAATTAGGATGATTAAATTATTTCCTTTTATAGTGGATGGTAGGGGTTTCTAAATGTAAAAGTTGAAGAGAATTTAGCCCTAAGAAAATATTAATTATGTTTAATTTCAATTGCTAAGTACTAATACCTTTATATTTTAATGACGTTTTTAATTATAATTATAATTTTAAATTCTTAATTCGACATTTTAATAATGTCTCCTTTTAATTTGACTATATTAAGTTTATATTAATTTTTTTTTATTTAATTTCCTCTGACCTTGGCAACTTTTGAGATTCTACCTTTGACCTTATGACTTGGTGCATATGATCCTACCTAGGTTGTGAAGTCAATGATTGGTTTATTTCCTTTGGTTATTGAAGTTATTCAACTTATACACAATGGGATTATGGTAAGAATCACTATGATATATGGAGAACCGCCATAAAATGAATGATAAAGTGTCATGTCACTATCCCTGGGGTTTTAGCCCACAAAACTGGCTCTTCAACTTCAAAATCAATTTTCTCACAAGAATTATGCGGCGTACCACATACCACTGAAAATATCTCAACAAGGAGAATCCAATGACATGGATCTCCAATTCATACTCAAAGTTTTGACCCTTCAAAAACCCTAGACAAATTTAGGGTACGTCCATAGTCCACAGAACCCAAACCCTAGGACTTGGGCTTTCAACCGTCCAACAATGTAGTTACCAACTTGAAGTAATCTGACAATTACTAAGAAGCGCTCATTAACCATTTGACATCAATGAATGGTTCTTTTAGTCAAAGTAAAACCCAGTCAACTCCATGTGTTGACATCAATGACAATGTTATCCAACATAGAGGAAGTGGGAGGAGTATCTTCCACTCGGGGAGTTTGCTTATAAAAATGGGTATTAGGAGTCCTTGAAGATGATTCCAATTGAGGCTCTCTATGGGCGAAGTTGTAATACTCCTATCAACTAGAGTGATCCAATGAACATGGTGTTGATTGGACCATATATGTTGGAAGATATGGATCAGGAGATGCAAATTATCAAAAGAAATTTAAAGGCAACAAAGAACATGCAAAAGAGCTATGCAGACCATCATAGAGCATTCAAGGAGCTTTAGGTTGGGGAGTATGTGTACTTGCTCATCAAGCCTAAGAGGATTTCCTTGAGCATTGAGTCATGTGCCAAGTTGGCACCTTAGTATTATGGGCCTTTTGAGATCCTTGAGATGATTCGACTAGTGGAAAACAAACTTTCTCTGCCTCCATCAGTGAAAGTCTATGATGTTTTCCATGTTTCACTATTTAAAAGATATGTACAAGATGTTGATCATGTGATTGATTGGTCTATATTGTAGGTGGAACTAGAAGGAGAGTTCCAGCTAGATGCACAATGCATATTGTAGTGGAAACAACTCATATTTGTCAGATTCAATTATTTGTTGGTCATAAGAGACATAAGAACATCAAGGATGGTGTTCCCCCAAGGGGGAGGGGTTTGTAACAACCCCTGGTTGATTTTCCATGTAAATGGAAGGACGTTATAAAGGAAAAACAAGACCTAGGTCATGGGACACGTATTCCAAATTGAATGGAGGGAGAAACATTAAAGTGGGCATCATTTGTGGTTAATTAATGACAATGGAAATAGGCATTGATATTAGAAAAAGGAAAAGGGAAATAAATGACAATTGATTAAATAAATAAAGGAAAATAGGAGAAAAGGAAGATGAGGAGACAAAAATATGCATGCAAGGGAAAATGAAGGAAATTGAAGAAAAAAAAGGAAAAGGAAATAAAAGGATAGGGAGAAGATTCTCTGACTCTTAAATACAATTATTTACTTTTGATCACTCTTGGCACTTTGGAGGAGAAGGAGAGAGAGATCACTACAATAAAAGAAGAGATCACTTCGACATAAGAAATCAAGCAAGCGAAGGAAAAGCAAGGGAGTGCAAGGACAATATTGGAAGAGCAACTACATTAGGAGGATTTTGCAAGTAGCAGGTTGCATGTGTGATTTCCTTGCTAGGATTGAATGCATGGTGCATGCATTTGTTTTACATGATTATTTTGCTGTCACTAACATGGGATTGCTTAGATTAACAATGTGTTCAGATTTTCCTTACCATCTTTTGGATAGTCATGGTTGGTTGGGATTCATTATTGGTTGAACTTTGGATTGTCGGAAGATATTGAATCCAAGTGAGGTGGAACAAAATCCCAAGGGTTGGGGGTGGAGATGGTTTTCTCCGAGAAGCCCCTTGATAGGTGGGTGGAGACAAGTAAATTCCTCTGGGTATGGTGAAGAAATTCTAAGGCATCCAACATTATGTTGGTTTGGTGATCTCTGTACCAATTTAGGGGTGATCATTATGGCCTAAGAGTGGAGATGATTTAACCTATGGAGTCTATGTTTGGTTGTATTTAGTTTATCTTATGATATCCCACATTCATGCTTGAAATATGGCATGGGGGTGATTGGTTGAAGAAAGATTAGATTTAGCCCAATCTATGGTTGGGTGGTACATCGAAGTCCTTGACTTGGTTGGCATTTGCATATGTATTTATGTGTTGATTATTATTGCAGTTAATGAGCACAGGTTCTAATTTTTTGAATGGTTTGTCATGGTTCCATTTTAGTTAAATGTTGGTTACATGCATGGTATATTTCTGATTATATGATGTGCTCTTGTTATGGATCCATTCCATGGTTTGATGGGTTATGGGTTACATTATATGAATGCATGAGCTAATGTGTGTTGTCATAACTAGTAATAGAGGGAAACAAGTCTTCTTGATGATTCTTTGACGAACTTATTGAATAAGTGATCACATATGTATTTATGAGCTACAGGTACTTTGCATACAAAATGTTTGCATAAATAACTTTTGGGTGTTTTTTAAGTTTGAGTATGATTACAGCCTGGAAATTGATTCTAGAGGTTGCTATAGCCGAATAACAAAGTTATAGAAAGTTCTAGGTGGATCTGGGCAGTGGCCTAAAGACTAGCCTAAAAATCTAAAACAGGGCTTCTGGTCGCATCCACAAAATTGGGGAATTTCAACTGTAGTCGCGTGGAAGGTGCCTTGTGCGTGCAACTGGAGTTTTTTGGTTGCATGCAGAGCTTGGCATGCATGTGGCTAGGCTATAAATTCAAGTAAAAGAAAGTTCCGGCTTAAGAAGGGATGGGTGTTGTCTAATATTTGGGTGATCAAGGGTCTCTGGAAGGGTGCAACAAAGTTTGAGGAAACTAGGCCCCACTTCCATAATTTGAACTTGAATGTCGGGTCATGCATAGTAACTCTCAACTCATGTTTACCCTGGAGAGCTCATAAAAGCATGTAAATGTGGGGTGGGGTGTTACATAATTTCCCATAAAAGTTCTCCTCAAAGAGGAAAAATGCATTCAAATATGTGGAATACACCTCAAATAATGTGTAATACCCCATAAAGTCAATTTAATATACTCTAAATGGTTTCTTGGACAAAAAATATCTCTTAAAGGGGCTACATTCATGCTTAAGAAACCAAATGTTCTTCTTTCTTCCTATGGAGTGGAGTGCTTCACATCAAATGACCCTTATTTGACCATCCAAATACCTTCAACACCATATGCTATCACTCTAAAAAATACATTCCTTATTTGACTTATTTTTTCACCACTTATTAGGCCTTAACTTCTTCCAAGGTAGGGTGCTTTTCTCCTTTGGTCTTAGTCATGCCACATGCCATACTTTGGACCTCTTACAATGTAGAGAGTTCCTTTTTTGGGTCTACATTTGGTCCCGACCTCATCATAAATCATATCTTGGGTACTTCTTGAGGTAGGGTTTTCATCCTTTAGGGTTTCTTGCTTGCTCCCATCCTCTATTCTATGTGGTCTAATATTTTGGATGCAATGAAAGGAAGAAGGCTAATCATTAATGATGTGGAAAAAGACAGTGTAATCAATATAATCATTGCTCCAAATTGGTGTCAAGTGCACACAAGTGGAGCCTCATGGTGGAGTGTCTCCAAAAAGAATCTCCATCAATACCTCCTAAGTATCTTCCTATAACTTGTGATTTCTTATCAAATCCAAGGATAAACTAAACTTGTGAGAGAAGAAAGGCCCATGAAAATGTGAAACAAAATATGCATTTTTAAGGGGTAACAAACCAATTCAAATAAAATAAAAACTATAGAGAGATACACCATATTTTATAATTCCTTGTAGACTTAAAACTTGTATTAGAGCAATAACTCATAAAATGACAAAGATACAAAATGAATCTTGAGTTATATATTTATATACATCTCAAGATAGGGCACCCTCCCCTAGCACAGTTATGTTCCCACATAAAGGATTTTAGGTTGATATTAGCTATAGCTCATAATCATAATATAACACTCCAAATAATGTTAATTGTGAGAAAATGTGGAGAATATGCCATTACAATAAATTAGTGGCTTTCTTTCCCTACTTGGAAAATTCTTTAAGATGCATTTATGATTAATTTGCAATGTTCAATTAGACTTCTTTATCTAGTTTCTCTACCTTTAATTCCCTGCCAAGAGCTCTTCATCAACCATGCTTAGTTCACTAACTCTTGAGTGAGTGCTAAGTAGATTTGGTAGGTTGAAATTATGTATTTATTTCTAGTACATTTGGGGATGATTTTCTTGGATATCGATCTTGAATACTAGGATTAGATCCCTAACTCTCCTAGAGTACCATCCTTTTCCTTATGAAGAGGGGAGTGCTCGCATAGGGAAATGAGAGGGAGAATATTAGGGGAAAGAATTTGGGTATCCAATACCCAAAATCTTTGAAATCTCATTAAGAGGACCATTAAAGGTAGGGGGATAAGAGTTACCTAGATTCTCCACTTATTGGGTCAAGTATCAAATCGATATGAAGCAAGTTACTCTAAATTACCTTTCGTATCTTCTTTTGAGACTTTTGGAAAATATTTATAAAACATGTTGCAATCCTTATTCATTCAAATTGTTACTTTTGATGAACTTTGCGAATCCATCTCCATCATTTGTTTCAAGAATTCTTTATATATTCTCCTTCTAAATGGATATATTCATTAGACTAGATGAAATGAACAGGATATTATGTAATATAGGCCCTGTCTATGCAATTTGTGTCCAATTTTAACATGAATTATTATAGGAATTGACTTGCTAATTTCAATAGTAATGTACATATGGGAGTCAATAACCATTTCCGTCTTTCTATTAAATGGATATGACTTAATATAGGAACCCATGCCATCTCAATTTTTCCTTAAATAAAAATCATTCTACACTTTGAAAGGTAGAAAATATAGGTGGAACTAAACTAGAGTTTTAGACCCAAAGATGTAAATTAGTGGCCAAATATTTCATATACAATACATCTCTATTAAGAAACCACACCCCTTCAAAAATCTTATTCCTTACATCCAAAAATGCAAACACCATGAAGGAATAGTCCTTTCCCAAGAGAAACACATCAAATCCCTCATGGGGCTTCTAATTGTTGAAGAATCTAGGGCAGTTATAGTTAATGAGATTCTTCTAGTCATGATAACTATTTGTGATGTATTTAACTTTACTTCTTAGCACAATATTCACTTGTTATTATTATTAGAGCGTGTCTTCTTAATTCATCAAATAACTGCCAAAATAAAGAGACACTAACACATGATGTTGGCTTTCTTCCAGGGCCAAAACCTCTCCCTCTTGGAGAGGAAAACCCAAACAAAAATCTTCTTATAGAGATTCCCATTGACAAATACTAAGACCATGACCCTTGACCTACTATGCCACTCCAAGATCGAGACACCAATCCTCTTCTTGATGTTGAGATCATCATCATCATTACTGCTTCACTGAGATCTTAATCATAGTACCACATAGATCCTTATAGTTGCATCTTTCTTTATCATCATGTCAATGAGGTCTTGTTACTGTTGTACTATAAAGGTAATCACTGAGATTATTTTTAATGCAACATTGTGTACTGAGACTTATGACAACATCCTCTTTGCATTGATATCACAATTATGCCGAGAAGTTGTGCCATTGTAATGCCTATCCAAAGATCACAATGATCCATCTGAAGTGATGGTATGTTTCCTCCCTTCAGGTTTCCTGTAACACTGTTCCTTATCCGCAATATTAGAGAGGAGCCTAAAGATATCACTATAATTATGACCGAGACTTCAGAAGTATGCTAAGGTTCTATCCTCAATTGAAGTTGCAAAGGATCTTCAAAATTTTGTGTTTCCTGGGGTGACCCCAATGGGGTATTTATAGTTGTCTCCTCTCCATAATAAGTTGACATGTCCATTGAACCAATGTGTCACCTTTTATGAGTTGACTTGGTAGTTATATATATATATTGAGGCTGGCATGACTATTCTCTTCATCATTTTGCTAGTTGATGTCTGCAGGAGGATTGTGCTTGTCTTGGAGGGCCTTTTAGACTAGTATACATATACACATAGGCTCAAGAAGAGCTCCTTATACTTGACTTTGACTTTCCTAGACCTATGAAATGAGAAAGAAACTCATTCTTATAATTTACAAAAATAATATTTCTTTTTCTTGACAAGTACAAAGATCAAAATTACATTTGTAAATATCGAACCTAGTTACACTTTCTTCAACACTCCCTCTTAACTAGGGGGTATTTATAATAGTACTTGGTCATTCTCAATCTGAAGAACTTCTCATAAGAAGAATCAGATTGGTAACCCATCTGTATAGCATCATAGTAACTAACACTTTTTCCACAACGAGGCCTTGACTGAAAACTCTATCTCTCATTAGATCAGAGCACAATTTTGGTGAGACTAATGACTATAGACACCTTCATCATTGTCTCTCAAGGTACATACCCACCTGGGTGTAAACTGAGTTTGACCTTATAGGATTATTCTTTTCTCGGGTTGCCAACCCTCAAATAATATTAGTCCTCTTGCCTACTCTTGTCTTGGATGCCCTACAAATCCTCAAAGAGAATCAAATTCCAGATGATTACCCAATCCTCCATTCTTTCTTCCAAATTGAAGACAAGAATTTTGTGTCTATCTCTCCCTATTAACTGGGGAAGATATGCCCAAGTTTCCTCTAATCAGAAACTTTCCCAAGCTCCCTTTTAATTAAGTAATTTTTAGAGCCCCCTCTTAGATAGGGACTCTTCTATACATCAACAACTTCTTCTTCGTGGGTCCTTTAGTTGCTTGATCAAATTCTCTCCTTGATGTCATGAAATTTAGTTGAGATTCTTCCTTGTAGGGAAACAACCATTGATCGGTTTCCCCCTTAGTTCGTCATGTCATTCCTTTCTTCATGGAAAGTGGCATTCTTCATATTTGGAACCTTTATATGACTACATCTTTTTCATCACGCTTCTTCCATCCATCACATGAATGCTAGTTGTACTTGTATCCACAACTCTTGTTTGAGTAGCCCTGCATTATCCAGATATTATTCAAGAAATAAAAACATCATATTACATCAAATCATACCGTACGAGATGGCTCTTCATCATGAAATCTTTCTATAGGAATCAACATCATGCATACATGTTGACACATTTCCCAAACATATATATTGTCAAGGGTCTCCATTATTCAGACTTTCATCAGAGTCTTCATATCTTTTCGGGAGATTTCCTAGTCAAATCTTCTTGGTCTTTGGATGTCGATTGCCTTCATCATAGTTGCATAGCTCACGATTTCTTTCTTCCTCGCATATTCCATTCTAAGGGGTCTCTAATCAGAGTTTTATAATTGTAGTCAATGACCTCATACTTTAGATGAGGACATATTATATTTATTTCATCTAGTGTGACTTATGCCTTTCTGCATCTTTTCAGAAGAGGACATCCTCTTCCCTTGATCATGATTCTTAATATGGAAGTGATGATCTATATTACCTACAACCATACGACATGAAATTATAAAATTAAATACATGCATACATACCTAATTTCACCTTTAGGTCATCTAGGATCCTTCCAGTAGCTTTCTTGATTGAAGTGTCTTCAACCCCTTGACTCGCTTCTATTCTTATGTCACCATAACATCATCCATGAATTCCATGAGTTGGAGTTCTTAATGAAACACTTTCTTCCTCTCCGGGTTAGTGAATCCTCCGAATAGGATTCTATCAGAGAACCTTGAGGATCTTGTATATCCTCATCTAGCAGATGTTTCCCTTTTGAATTGATGTATGATGAGACCTATCTTAGACGACTTCTTCCTTTCCTTCAATGTCTAATGAGGTTCCCAAGAGTTATATCTTTCATGTTCGACTACCATGGATTTTGTTCTTCATTATTCCCATGGTGATGCCACGAGCTCTTGCTTCTAATGCTTTCATGATGCCATGATGCATCTTAATATCATGGTCATATCTTTAACAAGTGATCGAGGAGCTTATGATAGTATTCTTTTGTGAGGGAGGTCACCTTAATCGTAGTGGAGATCTGTTGCTCCCTCTTTCCTTGGCCCTTTTCTTCAGCTTCCTCCATAATTTTGGCGATATGAGCTTCTTTCCATATTCTTTCCATAGCATTGAATCTTATATTATTTCATCTTTTCCTTTCCTTTCTGAACATAATTGCATGCTTCAACATTTTTGCCTTCTATCTAACATAGATATCCCAAGTTGTTGAATGAGATAACCTTATTTGTTCATATATATTTTTTACCTTGATGATTATCTTCTTATCACCTTTCCTAGATCTCTCAATTGAGATCTCATGAATATATTCTTTCTTCCCTTGACACCTTCATTTTGTGTAGATCAGGTCTAAGTGATGTGACCTTCTATACTACATTTTTCAGAGAATGTATCCTCTAGCATTTCATATATCTTTTTGATGTCTTCTTTCTTGGTACATGGGGATGAGAGAACCTTAAGATTTCCTTCTCGTGAATTCAAAGAATACCTTTTTCCTTGATATGTTCACTAACTTCTTTTATCTATGAGGATTATGATAATCCTCCTCATTTCATGCAAGGACCCTTGATAACCCATTCAATCCATAGATCTCCTTGTAGTCATGAAGTCATTTAACCAAACTTGATTATAGAATGAAAAGATACTTACTTGTCATGTAAAGATGAAATATTCACCTTGATTCTTTCTTGAATGCTCTCCTTCAATGAGATTCTTGCTTAAGTTGCTTGGTACAACTGGGTTCCAAGATCTTTCTTGAGACTTCCTTGCATTGTTCAACACCAAGCACTGTTGCTTTTATAATATGTTGAGATTACTTGATTCCTTGATTGTGAGGGTATGATATTGAAATCAAGAATTTTTCAAAGCATTGTCATGATGCCCATCCAAGATGTGGCATTATGTTCTCCTTCTGAAGTGATATTGTTGTAATGTATGACATGATTGTATATCCTTGTGACCTTGTTGTGATGCTCCTTGCTGGAGTAGAACCTTGCTTGAGTTGACTAGCATGAACAAAGATCTCCTTTGAGACCTTCAAGCACTATTCAATACCAAGCATCGAAACTGTTTCAGGTTTAAGTTATTTAGATCTCTGTGGTATGACATAGATTGTAATGATACCTAATTTGAGGCTAGAACCGAAATTGTGAGAGGTATTGTGTTTTTCCTTCTTTTGACTCTGATTCGGATTCTGAGCAATAACATTGAGACTTTACTTTGACTCAGATTACTTGATCTTGAATTGTGTTGTTGTTGTAGATTGTTTTTTGAAGACTTGATCTTTTAATCTTGACAAAACCCTTCAACTTGTTTTGATGCCCTTTTTTGGAGACTTATCCTTGTATGTCTCTTTTGTTGCCCTTTCTTTGACTTCAACACCTTAGCTCTGATTCCATGTTGAAGAATCTAGGGCACTTATAGTTAATGAGATTCTTCCAGTCATGATAACTACTTGTTATGTATTTAACTTTACTTCTTAGCACAATATTCACTTGTTATGATTATTAGAGTGTGTCTTCTTAATTCATCAAATAGCTACCAAAACAAAGAGACAAGAACACACGATGTTGGCTTTTTTCCAGGGCCAAAACCTCTCCCTCTTGGAGAGAAAAACCCACACAAAATTCTTCTTATAAAGATTCCCATTGACGAATACCAAGACCATGACCCTTGACCTACTATGCCACTCCAAGACAGAGACAACAATCCTCTTCTTGATGTTGAGATCATCATCATCATTACTGCTTCACTGAGATCTTTACCATAGTACCATAGAGATCCTTACAATTGCATCTTGCTTTATAACCATGTCAACAAGGTCTTGTTACTGTTGTACTATAAAGGTAATCACTGAGATTATTGTTATTGCAACACTATTGTACCGAGACTTATGACAACATCCTCTTTGCACTGAGATCACATTTATGCCGAGAAGTTGTGCCACTGCAATGTCTATCCGAAGATCATAGTAATCCATCCAAAGTGCTAGTTTGTTTCCTTCCTTTGAGCTTCCTGTACCATTGTTCCTTATCCGCAATCTCAGAGAGGAGTCCGAAGATATCATTGTAATTGTGACCGAGACTTCAGAAGTATGTCGAGGTTTTGTCCTCAACCGAAGTGGTAGAGATTTTTCAAAGCTTTGTGTTTCCTGTGGTGACCCCAGTGGGGTATTTCTAGTTGTTTCCTCTCCATAATAAGACGACATGTCCATTGAGCTGATGTGTCACCTTTTATGAACCAAATTGACAGTTCTCTTCATCATTTTGCTAGTGCAAGAGGATTGTGCTTGTCTTGGAGAGCATTTTAGACTAGTATACATTTACACATAGCCTCAAGAAGAGATCCTTATACATGAATTTGACTCTTTGACTTTCCTAGACCTATGAAATGACCAAGAAACTCATTATTATAATTTACAAAAAGAATATTTCTTTTTCTTGAAAAGTACAAAGATCAAGATTACATTTGTAAATAGTGAACCTAGTTACACTTTCTTCAACACTAATTTTTCACACTTCAACATTTTAGGGTTACTTTTAGGATACATGCCATAAATTTTCATTTCAAAGCCTTTGACCAAAGTTTGGTTAACTCAATTATCCTTCTAGGGTCAATTCCAGCCAAGGTTTTGATCTCACTATTTTCTAGTCAAATCTTGGTTGTTAGGCCATTGGTCACATCCCTTAGGGATTCCTCCTACTACCAAGTCTTTTGGTCGAAGATAGTTTCTTCATCACACTTTTCTCCATTTCCTATTATATTTTAATATATATAAGACTAATATTAATTTTGCATGCTTATTCTATGAATCCGTGGTCTAATTATATTTTAACATATACAATACTAGTATTAATGTTGCAAGCTTATTCTATGAAGACGTGGTCTAATGACAAGTAAAAGCACTTGTGAAGATGACCTCAATTCAAATCATGGACAATCAGGTTCTAGTAAAAACTACATTCAAGGCCAGGTGAAAGTTTAAATGACCTTAATGACCACAAGAATGGGGAAAATTAAAAAAAGAAGACAAAGTTGATGTGATAAGACAAAAAATTCATGTTAGAAAATTATATGAAGTATAAGGTTAGTGTTAAATTAAAATTTTATAAATATAACAAAAATGAAAGATGTTAAATATTAAATATTGAAAAGACCAATGTTAAGTTTTTTACCATGTACATTTTAGGGATTGTTTAAAAATTTATTCCAATATAGAGGCACAATCATCTTTATGTGTGAAAGTTGAAGAGTTATTAAAAAAAAATTATTCAATAAAAATTGAGGTAACCCCTTCAATTTCTATTATTTTGTATTATAAGAAGTCGTTTGGCCTAAAGGGTAATGATATTTTCATTAATGGAATAGGCATGCAATATATTTATACTTAAAATTATAATTAAGATTTAGTTCAACATGCATCTTGTTGGTTTAGATCAACTTTATGTCTTCAAACTTTTTAGTTTGAACAAGTTTGTTACATGTTTAATCTTTTGCATATGTGTTGTTTTATGTTTGCATGCAACTTATTGAATTTGATTTATTATGTGTTGGGCATTATTGGTTTTATCTTTACCTCACTTGGCTATTGGTTCCACATCCCTCTCTATTGAGGACTGGCATTCTCGATGGGCAACAAACCTTTCCTCGTCAACACAATCCATTGGGTGGCACCATGCCCTAGCCTAGACTAGTATCATGGTATTCTATCGTAGAATCATGCCCTAAACAATGAGTAAGTTTATGTGAATGCATTTTGTTAATGGATATCTGTGAATTTTTATGGAAGCAAATGAAATGCCTATCTTTGCATTACATATCTATGTTTTTTTTTTTTTAGTGGATGGTTTACCCTAATATTTATGGGATTGTTTCATTAAGTGTGTAGGTTAGTAGGAATTCTTTCTTTCTCTAAAGTAGAATGTAGTGCCTACTCTAGTTTCCTGACCTTAATATGACATTATCTTAGATACTTTAGCCTTTGAGGAACTCAGGTTGAGGATCCAGAAACATGTCTCTATTATTAGTGAATGTAAGGGTTATGCATGTTCTCTATTGATATTATGATGATTGTGGTATAAATGGTTATGTTTGTTATCTATTTGATGTTATGATAATGATAGCCATGATGGATGTGTCCCCTATGTTACCTATTTTCTTTAGTCCAGGCTTACAATGGACAATGATGTGAATGACTTGGAATTGTTAATGATGTTATTATGTAAACCTTGTTACTGATGATTATTGAGTATGGCAGGCAACCATCAGAAGCACTCGCATATGACGAGTTGATGACAACTAGTTTGATGAAAATTCATATTATTTCATCTTTTAAAGTCTAAGTCGATCTTCAAATCTTCCATATATGTTTAATTATATTATGATAATATGTTAATGGTTGCAGGCACAGATTAGTTTCTTGACCAAATGAATCACATATGGGTGATGGGGTTGTACAGGGGGATGAAACTACATGGGAGGGGTGGGATAGAGTCCCTGATCTCACCCACTAGCACTCCTGTCGTGACTTGGGCTGGAAGAGTTGAAACACCTTCGCCTTGAAGATCACGATGCCATGAGGGTAGGTCCCAAAGTTGGGTCGCTCATGAGGAATTTACTGAGGGACGCGCATCAAGGCAGATTCCTTGATCCCCAACACCATTAGTCTCACTATAGCAAGCAACATAAGAGATGATAGTGGTCTATGATGTTGCACTATACTTTCTCCTCGTAGTCACTGAATGCTCGAAGGGCAAGTGGTGTGGCACCCTTGGAACTTCAGGGGAATTTCTTGAAGGGCACGACCAACTTGGCACCCTTGGAATCACAAATAAACTATTAGGTGTGGCACCCTCGGAACTTCTAGGGAAATTCTTGAAGGGCACAACCAAACTTGGCACCCTTGGAATCATTAAAAAATAAATAAATATAAGTAAGGAATGAAAACTGGGTAAATTTACATCAAGGGTAAATGATGATTAGAAACCAAGGTAATTAAATGAAAAATAGAACTTGGAATAAGGAGGATCGTAGGAAGAAATAAAATAGAGTACCTTAAAAACTCTACCCTTCCCATGTTGGGAATTACTAGGTAGATTAGGTGGTTTAATTAGGTAAAAGGGGAAAGACAAACATAATTGTAAGGATAAAGATTAATCCTAAATTAATTAAACCTAATTAAGAAAAGAGGAAGGTGAATTAAAATAAGAATAATAAATTAAATTTAGAGAAATGTAGAGAAGCTCCATGTGGCAACAACCAACATAAGAATATCCATCTAAGAGATAAACCTGAGTTAAATTAGGGAGTAGATTGGGTATAAAATCTTGACTCATTAATTGACTTCAAGTAATAAACACAATTTAAGGAATAAAAGGGGGGGATAA